>JANZXU010015230.1:0-13613 GCA_027576215.1 Amissidens hainesi | reverse complement strand
TCTTCTTCTGAAAAATACATTTCATCTATTTTCATATCCTTAAATACATCTAAAGCTATTAGTTTTTTGCATATTTCCTTTTGTCCATTTTTTCCATTTCCATTTTCCTTTTTATCCCCATTAGCTTCTTTTCCTTGAACTTGCATAGCTTCATCTATTACTGCAATTCCAACAAAACTATCTTTTCCATCTGTAGAACTTATCGCTACCTTATCTAAATTTAAAGAAAAATCTGCTCCTGAAAATTCTTCATTGGGTACATTTACTTTTACATCTGCTTTATCTACATTTACATATATAACTTTAGGAAGACCTTCTAGCTTTATTATATTTTTAGGAGTAGCTTCCCTAGCTCCTCTATCTAAAAGTTTTAAAGTCCCTTTTTCTACGTAAACTTCACACTTAGTAACTCCCATTGCACTTGCTATTTCATATAGATTATCTTGTTTTTTCTTTATTTTAAATGTAATTGTATCAAGACCAGTCTCAGGCTTTCCTCTTTTTGATCTATTTACTAATACTTTAATTGTTGCTATATCTGCTCTTTGACTTACTTCTAATATCTTATAAGAATATACCCCCATCTCATCAGCATATGTTTTTTTATTTCTATTAACAAGATTAGGAGAACATAACTTCTTAGCACTTTCAAAATCTCCTTTTTTTAAATATGACATATAGTTCAAGACAACTTGTTTAGCAATTGATTGATTAAAATTCATTTCTTTCTCTAAATCTTTTCCTATAGGCTTTTTGTTATTACATCCAATATATGAAATACTCATTATACTAATTAAAAATAAAATTATTACCTTTTTAAACATACTATCACTCCTATTTTTTATGTAAGATTATATTTCCCAATTAGAATAAAAAGTATGATTATGACCATATATATTATTGGTAAGTATTATATGGAGGGGATTTTTTGAAGAAAGAATTAATTAAAATTTTTCAAATATCAGCTGTTTTTATAGGAACAATAGTAGGTGCTGGATTAGCTTCTGGAAAAGAAATAACTCAATTTTTCACATCATTTGGATTACCTAGCTTTTGTGGAATAATATTGTGTGGATTATTCTATATACTTCTCTGTAGCATTATTTCAGAAATAAGTTTAATTTATAAGCTTGATTCTTATAGTGATGTTATCAAGACAGTTAGTCCTAATATATTAGGTAAATTTACTGGTGCTATAACTACTTTCTATTTAATTTCATCTGCATCTATTATTTTAGCTGGTAGCGGAGCTTTATTAAATCAATGTTTTGGAGTTCCTAAAATAATAGGAACTTTAATAATGGCAACAATAGCTATTATAACTTTACTAAAAGGAACTAATGGACTAATTGGTATTAATTCAATAATAGTTCCTTCTTTAATCATAATAATAGGAACTATATTTCTTCTTTATACATTATTTAGCAAAGATAATATAACATTGAGTATGCTTCAAGGAAAAATTGGACAAGAAGGTAATTGGTTTATATCTTCTATTCTATATGCTGGATACAATGTTCTTTGTTGCTCTGGTGTTTTGGTGCCATTAAGCACAGAAGTTAAAAGTAAAAAATCTATGTTTTGGGGTATAGTTTTAGGTTCTATAGGTCTGACAATCCTTTGTGTTGCAATAAATTTTATGCTTATGTTAAATCAACCTCAAATATATGAATATCAAGTTCCTCTACTTTATATTGCAAATAGATTTGGTCCTGTTATTCAATTTCTCCTTATGGGAATAATATGGTGTGAAATGTTCTCTACTGAAGTTTCAGATATATATTCTATAAGTAAGACTTTAGATAAGACCTTTAATATAAAGTACAAGCACTCAATATTTATAGTTATCACTATTGCTATTCCTATATCTCAAATAGGATTTGGGAATCTTATAGAGGTTTTATATCCATTATTTGGACTTTTAAGCTTGATATTTATTTTTCAGTGTTTATACTTTTATATTAGAAAATGTAAGAAGTAAAAGGGTGTGTTTTAAAATTGAATACTAAAGATATGTTAGAAAATTGTAATCTTTGTATTAGAAATTGTAATGTAAATAGATATAATAATAAATTAGGTTTTTGTAATGCTAGTAATTATTTAGAAGTCTCAAAAGCTCAACTTCATTTTTGGGAAGAGCCTTGTATTTCTGGTGAAAATGGTTCAGGAACAGTGTTTTTTTCCCACTGTAATTTCAAATGTGTATTTTGCCAAAACCATACTATAAGTCAAGAAGGTTTGGGTAAAAAAATTAGTATCCAAAGACTTGGTGAAATATTTTTAGAATTACAAAAAAAAGGGGCCAATAACATAAATCTTGTAACTCCAACTCATTATGTACCTCAAATAATAGAAGCTTTAGATATAGCTAAAAGTAGTGGACTAAATATTCCAATTGTTTATAATACAAATGGATATGATAATCTTGAAACAATAAAAGCACTTAATGGCTATATAGATATTTATTTACCAGATTATAAATATTTTAATGATAAATATTCATTAAAATATTCTAAAGCTTCAAATTATCAAAAAAATATAAAAAAAATTATAAAAGAAATGATTACACAAGTAGGGAAACCTATTTTAAATGAAAAAGGTCTACTAAAAAAAGGAGTTATTATACGCCATTTAATGCTTCCTGGTTTATTGTTTGATAGCAAAAAAATAATAGATGATGTTTACACTACCTTTGGTAACGATATTTATTTAAGTATTATGAATCAATATACTCCTATGAATAAAGTTTGTGATTATCCAGAAATAAATAAGCCATTAAATCCTAAACATTACGACTCTTTAATAGATTATGCTTTGTCAATAGGCGTTAGTCAAGGTTTTATACAAGATAGTGGTACAAACACTACTTCATATGTTCCAAATTTTAATAATGATGGTGTATAGAAATTATAATTTTATAATAAAAATGTACTATGTTTAAAATTCATAGTACATTTTTTATGTATTATTTTATCTTATTTGCTATAGCTTGTCTGTTTTCAAACGTATATATGTATTCAAACCCTAAATCACCTATAAAGTTTAATGCCTCACTGCATCCTTCACCTACATCTAAAGCTTTATGTGCATCTGAACCTATCGTTATTATTTTTCCACCTAAGTCTTTATATAGTTGAACTATTTCTATTTTAGGATGAATACTTTTTAATGAATTTCTAAGTCCAGAGGTATTTATTTCAATTCCTTTATCTCTGCTTATTATTTTCTTTAATATTTCTTCTACAACTTCTCTATGTTCATTAAAATCATATCCACCTACAGAATCATAAGCATATCTAGCCATTAAATCTATATGTGCTACAACGTCAAAATCAGCTTTAGATACCATATTTAAAACTTCATTAAAATACGCTTCATAGCATTTTGTTGAATTATAAAAGTTAGCAGTAGTTCTAAGGCCTTTTTCTCCAATATTATGTATTGAACCTAAAATAAAATCTAACGGTAAATTTTCTAATGTATTTTTAAATTTCTCCATATTTAAATGTGGCTCACATAACTCAAGCCCAGCATATATACTTAAACTTGGAAATTTAGTTTTTGCTTCTTCTATTTCAGAAAAATACTTTTTAAAATCCATACTTCCAAAAGTCTTTTTATTTTTATCTACAGAAAAATGTTCAGTAAATGCTAAATCAGAAACTCCTTTTTTTGATGCCTCTTCACATGTAGTTATTATTCTTTCTTTTGAATCAAATGAATTATTCGAATGAACATGAAAATCAAAAATCATATGCAACTCCTTATATTAAATAATTATGATAAAATCATTTTAACATAACCTTTAATATTATTTTTAAACACTAAATCATTAATTTTTTAATACTTTTTAAAATTTTCCTTAATTATAATAAAACTATTTTTATTTTTTCTGCACTAATTGTTTATAAATAGGTATAAAAATTCTCTTATCTAATACAATTTAATATTAAATTATGTATTAGATAGAAGGAGCCTTATATGGATAAACTAGAAAAAAATATAAAAGACATAAGCAATAATTATTACCAATATTTAATTAACTTACAAAATGTAAACGGAATAGGCTACGGTTATAAATATATTGGCAATAAGAATACCTTTGAACCTTGTATTCACGTTCTAGTTGAAAATAAACTTAATAAAAAATATATTTCACAAAATAATTTAATACCTAAAACATATATGGGAATTAAAACTGATGTTATAGATATTGGAAAAATGCACTTAGAGAATACACCTATACCTCGTGAATATCTAAAAACAAGACCTTTACAAGGAGGGGCCTGTATAAACACTTTCGGTCATGATATTTATGGTACTATTTGTTGCATTGTTAAAAAAAAAGTTAAAAAAGCTTTTAATCATTATCCATATAATCATTACTATTATAATTATTATATTTTAAGCAATAATCATGTTTTAGCTGATAATGGCACTTATCCAATTGGTTCATCAGTACTACAGCCTACTCCAAACACTTTTAACAAAATCCAATTATCTAATTTAGTTGCCACAGTAGATTCATTTATCAAAATAAAAACATTTAGAGGAATTTTAGGATTACCAAACTTTGTTGATTGCTGTATTGCTAAAGTAATTGATACATCATTAATTTCTAATAAACTTTTAGGACTTGATAAAATTACAGGTGTTACTAAAGCTAAATTAGGCATGAGTGCTGTAAAAACAGGTGCTTACACGAACGTAGAAAAAGGGACTGTAAAAACCCTACACTCAACACATATAATAGAAAATATGTTTGATGACGGAAAAAGCGCACTATTTATAAATCAAATAGATTTCGATATGGAAAGTGATGCTGGAGATTCTGGTTCACCTGTTTTAACAACTGAGGGTGAATTAATAGGAATGCATCTAGCTGGTTATAGAAATTATAAAGGTAAAAATACTGCTGTATCTAATGATATAAATAATGTTTTTCACTATTTAAAGATTAAACCTTATTTAGGTGAATCTTTAGTATACAAATTTTGAAAAAGATTGTGCATTTAAAACTACAAAAATTTAAAATACAGTTGAAATGTAGTTTTATTCTTAAAACATATATATTAAATATAATAAAACACTTAATATTTGAATTTTAATAAAATATTAAGTGCTTTTAAAAATATCAGATTTTAGTAAAATAATTATATATAATTATTCTAAATCATCAAAATAACTCACATGAGGAATATTATTATTATTATATATTCCATATGTCATAGGTGGGAAGAATACTCTTTCAATACCATCTTTTCTTACACTACTTCTTAATTCTGCAATTTTAGTTACACCAACATAAACATCTGAAATTTTATACCAAGTTGCATAATCTACATTTCCAGTTGGTGATAGTCTAAATACCTTTTGGAAAGTTCTAACTGACTCCGCACACTTTTTTCCATAAATTCCATCAATAATTAATTTGGGTATCAATGGGTAATTTTTCGCTATTCTATTTAATTGGCTTTGAATTGTTTTTACAGGCTCTCCTTTAGCTCCATTTGTTAAAGTGTAACCTGGATAAGATTGTGGAATTCCAGCTACTTTTTGGGCTGTAGTTACTTCAACATCAGTTCCATAGAATGTTGTTAATATTTGATACGGACTTTTTCCTTCATCTCCCAAATATTTACTTCCCCATTGTGTCATCCACCCTGGACACTTAACTTTTTTGCCATCACAGTATTGAGTCAGTAATGGCTGTTTCTTTCCCTTTCTTCTGATATAACTTGAGAAAATTTCTTCAACAGCTTTATCTATAGTATTAAATATGTTTCTACCATAATTAAACGCATGGTCATAAGCAGTAGAACTTGTTATTGTAAATTTTTTTCCTTTTGCTTTATACCATTCTGTATAAACTCTATTTAACGTAAACGAAATAATGCAATGAATATTAGCTTTTATTGTACTTTGTGGCCATGTAGGAAAAATCTCACAACTTGCCACATTTTTTATATAATCTTTAAATCTAACCTTATAATTAGGAGCTGAAGGGTTATTGGGTGATCCTTGATGTACTATTATAAACTCCGGAATTATAGGTTTAGGTAAAACTACTGTACCTGATGGAGGTGGTGGTAATATTTTATCTGGATCTTCGGGTATCTTTGCAGGATAATTTCCTACTAATCTATTAGGTAATACTTCTATTATTTCACTTTGTCTTTCCTCTTCTCCTATAAGAGAACAATTTTGTATAGCTGTTGTATCTGGAAAAATTTGAGCATTTTTTATTAAAAAAGGTCTAAATCCATCTCTTTCAACCTTAATATCTACAAAACTATACGGTATGTTATCATTTGGCTCTTCTGAATATTCTACAGGTGGTGTATTAATTTCTATTTCTAAAGATTGACCAGAACTATCTGTCGTAACTTCTATAGGATTTCTATTCTCAACCGAATTATTGCCTATTTGTGTTATAGTTACCTTTGCTTTATCAACCGGAACATAAGTATTATTTCCTTGAAAACATTGTATTATTAAATTTCCTGTTGATGCCATTAAATATTCTCCTTAAAAAAATACTCTCTACGCTATTATATGAATTTATTTTATACCGGTGATTATTATTTAGGTCTTCTTATAAACAACGAGTTTACTTTATATTCATCATAATTTTTATCCTCTTTGATTAAATCTCTTATTGAATCGAATATTCCTTTCATATTAAGCATTCCATATCCCCATTGTTCATTAGGATACTTATCTCCAACCCGCTTTGATGCTCCTCTAATTAAATAAGTTATCATCTTAGTTGAATATAATGTTACATCATTTCCATCTACAATGCCCCATTGCATAATCAACGCACAACACCCTGCTAAAATTGCTCCACTAACACTAGCTCCTGTAACTTCAACTATATTGCCTTCTGTATTTATAGTTTTTGCAGACACTCCTCCAGCTGTAATATCTGGTTTAACTCTATAATCTCTTGTGTATCCTCTACCAGATTGTGAAACTACAGAATTATTATTTTGATTATAAAATGATGCCGTTATCACTCTTCTAGATGTTGATGGAATAGCTAATGTACAATACTGATTAGGATTTAAAAACTTAGTATCTTCATCTAATAATTGTCTTTGTGGAAGCCATGCATCATACTCTCCTTTAATTACATAGTCTCCTATTAATTTAAAACTCCAAATTCCTTCTTTTATATTTTTAGCTATTATCAAAATTCTTTGATCTCCCGTTACTTCCTCTGGAATAAATTGTTCTATACTTATAATAGTTCCCTCATATACAAACTTTAATTTTGTTGCGTTTTTTAATTTAGCTGGTATTTTTTCTATAACTTCTCCAGATGGCGAAACGATACTTAAAGCATATTTATCAGGTTTTCTAACCCAAATTTCAAATCTTAAGTTTTGTTGATTTCTTCCTACTCTTAATTCTATTGTTCCTATATCTCCATTTCTTTTAAGCTTACCACTAGTGTGAGTATCTGTGTCTCCTTGATTCCCTGTTGTAGTTACAACTATAACTCCTCTAGATTTTGATATATCATCTATATATCTTTCAATTATAGATGTTCCATCATGTGCTCCTGTATTAGTTCCTAATGGAAGATATATAACCATAGGCTTTCCAGTTTCTTTTGCTATATTAAAAAGGTATTTTAATGCTAATAATACTTCCGTATTTGTATATTTCGGAATATCACTTCCATTAGTACAAAAGTAATCTAAATATTCCTTATTAGCTTGCTTTAATTTCACAACTATAAAGTTACAGTTCGGAGCAGCTCCTAATATTTCTTTGTTTTCACTTCTTCCTCCAATTAAATTAGCTATATTAGTTCCATGTCCTATTTCATCCTTAGAAGGAACTATATTATACGGATTTCCACCATTAATTTTCTCTTGTATAGCTTTATTTATTTCAATATAATCATATTCCGAACCTAAAATCATATCCTTTGGCTTGTTACCTGTTTGTATTGTTTGGTCCCATATTCTAATAATTCTAGTCGTATCATCTTCATTAATAAATTGGCTACTTAAATAATCTATCCCCGTATCTATTATTCCAACTAACACTCCATTACCATCTAAAGGTAGATAAATATTATTATTAAACTCAGTTGCACCAGAACTTTCTATTGGAGAAAGAGCATTTAAAGTATATATACCACCTGAATCTATATAAACAATTTCTTTAGTATTCTCTATAACTTTAGTTATTTCATCCTTAGGTGCTATAACAAGTGCATAATTTTCGTCTAATATAAATCCATCTGCATTCTTGTCTTTTAATCCTTTAAGTAAATCTCCTGCATATTCTACAACAACTGTTATATAGTTTTCATTTAAAAATTTATTATCTTCTCTAAAATCCTCATACTCTCTTTGATAACTTAAATTGTTAATTATCTCAAAAGTTTTATCTGCACAAATAATTCCATATCCAAAACTATTATTAGGATATAATATGTTTTTTCTTTCTCTTTTTGCTCCTTTTAATAAATAATATTTTAACCTATCACCGAATAAAAAAGGATCATTTTCATTTACAATTCCCCACTCAAAAAATAAACTACAGATACCTGCAACGTGAGGTGATGCCATTGATGTTCCACTTAAAGAATCAAATCCTCCATCTGGAATTGTAGATAAAATATTTTCTCCAGGTGCTATAATTTCAGGTTTTATATATTTATATGAACTATCATGCCCTTTTCCAGAAAAAGCAGATAAATTATTAGTTTTAAAGTTATAACTTCCAACTGAAATTACACCTTCTACAGTTGCGGGAATACCTAACGTATTTAAAGTGCTTGGTTGCAAAAATTTTGTATTTTGATTTAATCCCTCTGATATAGGCATCCATATATTAAAAACTCCTAAGTATTCATTATTTTTTACTAACTCTATGTTCCACTCTCCATATGTTAAAAATTCTTTAGCTGATAATAAAGTTATGGTTATTTCACCATCAATATCAAAAGGTTTAGGCCCTGAATAATATACTAATACTCTTTCACTTCCAATACTACTTCTCTTAATCCCCTCATCGATTCTTAAATATCCAGTATTTAATCCTGTTGGACTTGTTATGTTTATGGATAAATCACAAAGAAGAGGTTTATAAAGTTGTAATATTAAACTTTTTTCTCCTTTAGATACTTGCATCGAAATATTCAATTTATCTCTTAAAGTTCCACTAGCATGATGAGATGCTTCTCCTTCATTCCCAGCTGCGACCACTATATTTACTCTTTCTAACTTACTTATAGTTTGTATATATTGTTCAAGTAATGATGTACCATTATGTGCGCCATTATTTGTACTCATACTTATGTTTATAACTAAAGGTTTATCTTCCTCTTTAGCTTTATCAATTAAAAATTTTATTCCTCTCATAAACTGAGTACTTAAAGCCGAATTTAAATTTCCTTCTCTTGTTGTTTTAACCATTATTATTTCACTTTCATAAGCTACCCCATAATTTTCTTTAGGAATTTTTCCACCTGCACAAGCAATTCCTGCTACATGAGTACCATGTCCGCTAGAATCTGTAATATTAAGAATATCTAACGGATTATTCGATGTTAGAGCTTCGTTTATATCTTTACTGCTATAGATTTTTCCATCTGAACTTAAATCATAAATATACTTTATCCTAGTACCACCATTAAAATCTCTAAATGCTCTTAAAGTATAGTCTATTCCAGTATCGATAAATCCTACAATAGTACCTCGTCCTGTTAATCCTTCCAACTCTCTAATACTATTAACACAACATGCTTTATTACTTTCAATATTTGATGTAAATAACACTTTAGGAAATTCCACATATATTAATCCTTCAATTTGATTTATTTTATTTATTTCTAAAGCATTAAAAGTTACTATTCCAAATCCATATCCCAAATTTTCAAAAATTCCACCTAAGTTTTCCACAGACTTATTAACTTTATCCACATCTTTTCCACATAAAACAATTACCTCGAATTTACCTTTATTTATTTTTTCATTTTCACTTATTAACGGCAATTTATAAATTACATCATATGGAATATAAGTCAGTAAATTTAATATGTTATCAACTTTTTTATTACTCAAAAACATTCACACCTTAAAATTAGTATTTATATATTTCTATTCAAAAAATCCTAAAAATTGATAATATAATTACATTTCATAAATTGTATATTGAAAATTATCCACAAAGTTATCCACAAGCAAATAAATTGTCCACATAAATAAAAAGCACTACTTTATTTAATAAATACTTAATAATTTTTAATTTGGATTTATCCAATCAAAATTTAAATACTTATTTAAAAGTAATGCTTTTATTTTTTAATTATTAAAATTTTATTTCTACTTTATCTATTTTTCCTAAAGGCTTAATATCTTTTAAATTAACAGTTTCAGTCATAACGGAACCTTTATTGCTTATCAAAAGAGCTTTAGAATTATCAAGTTTTTTAATTTGCCTTATAGTTCTTTTTCCATTATACTCAATTAAACATATACTATTATTTTCTAATTCATTTATAACATGACAAAAAGCAATATCACCTTTAGATATTCTAAATCCAATCATATCATCATTTTCAATTATAAGATAAAATACCTTGTTTACCCCATAACCTTCTATTTTATTTGATACTACAGCTAATTGTCTTGACCCATGTACTTTGCCTAATGAATAATCATAAATAGGAACATTTTTCAAAACAGACCCAAAAGCTTGATTCCAAACTTCATTCGTTTCTTCAATCTTTAATGGTTTTTTTAATCTTTGAACTTTTTCTTCAGCTCTTTCTTTAGCTAAATCTTCATCTGTAACAACCATATTTACATCATTTATATCTGTATTTAAAATTTTAGAAAGTCTTTGAATAACAGATTCATTTATAATTCTTCTGCCAGTCTCAACTTCATTTACAAACTTTTCTGCTACACCTAGTTTTTTTGCTAAAGCCTTTTGAGATAATCCAGCTTTCATTCTAGAATCTTTTATCTTATCTCCTACTCTGCTCAATTATACTCTCCCCTTTTGCTGCTTTCTATACCAATCTCTTTCTTGAACTAAATGCTCTAATAAGCCATCAAAAGTCCAATTTATAGAAGTTGGTGTTACAACAGCTAATATTGTATTTTCTATATTTGACCTTATATGTTTTACAGAATTTTTCAATTCATCATCCGATAAGTTATTAAATATAATTACTTTTTCATTTACAGTATCCTTTGGTAAATTCTCAAACTTATATCCCTCTACTAAATCACCTAATTTCATGCAAGTCATATTATCTGTTACTTCTATAAGTTTACACTTTAATGATTCAATAGTTTTAATATCATCATCCTTCATACCATAATGTAAAATGCATTTGTTATTTCCCAACATATTTATCCATTGTAATGCATACTATTATTTAATATTATGCTTTTACAATAGTCACCTCCCTAATACTTTTTATACTATATAGTTTTTGGCTCTTCTATTCCTTCAGCGCCTTCTACTGTTACGCTTTCCATAACTTGGTCCTCATATGGTCTATCTCTGAAGTCTGTTTTTTGACCTACTATTCTATCAACAATCTCTAGTCCTTCTGTTACTTTACCAAATGAAGCATATTGATTATCAAGATGTGGAGCATCTGCTACCATTATGAAAAATTGGCTTCCTGCTGAATCAGGATGACCTGCTCTAGCCATTGATAATACTCCTCTTGAATGTCTTAAGTTATTTTGAACACCATTAGATGTAAACTCGCCTTTTATTGAATATCCAGGACCACCCATTCCAGAACCTTCTGGGCAACCTCCTTGAATAACAAATCCAGGTATAACTCTATGGAATATTAATCCATTATAAAAACCTTTGTTTATTAAACTAACAAAGTTTTTAACTGTATTTGGAGCCACCTCTGGATATAATTCTGCCTTTATAACTCCACCGTCTGCCATTTTTATTGTAACTATTGGATTCATATTAAATTCTCCTTTCAAATTCAAAAAATAATATACTTAAATATTATAAGCAATATTTATATGTTAAATTCTTCTTATTCTTAAATTGATTATATATTATTTTTAATTTACTTTAAAGTCTACAAATACAACTTTAAATAACAAAAAACCTAATTAATTAATCAAATAGATTAATAATTAGGTTCCCATTAATGAGACATAAATTATATACCTTGAACTAGTACATTGTCCCATCATTTTAATATTCAATAAAAACACCTTCTTTAAATTTTAACCAAATTGTTATTCGTAAATTAAACTATTGTTATAATTTAATAGTTAATATTTTAACCTTAATGTATTAATTGAAAGTTGTTCCTTTTACTACTCTTGAATAATCTCTATGATTTGATAAATTCTTAACATTAATTTTGTCTATAATATAATCTCTTCCTTGTCTATATATTAAATCAGCAAATAAATATTGTAAAAAGTAAGTTGATACTCTTTCTATTCCATCAAAATCTAGTTCTATATCTTCATGTAAATTTTGCTCTATATGACTTCTCAATACTATAGCATCCTCTGGTGAAAAATCTTCTCCTAAAAACTCTCGTACATTAATTATCATAAAAAAACACCCCATTCATTAATTTAAAACTTAAACTTATTATATAATCTTTTATTGCTTATTTTTATAATTTTCTGATAATTCTCTCTTTACTTATAATATAGCAACTTTAAGGGTTTTTGTCAACGTTTTAACAATATTTTTTGTGAAATTTTAAATTATTTTTCCAGGGTGCTTTAGATTATTTAAAATTTCTATTCATTTAATAATTTATAACATAAATCTATTATTTTATTATCATTAAGAGAATTTTTAATTTCTATATTACCTTGGTTTTTTTTAGACTTAAACTTGCCTATTTCTTCCAATCTTCTTTTTAATTCTTTTGAAGTACCATAGCTTCCATCTATAATTCTAACTTTATTTCCAACAATTTTTTTTATTTGATTTTCTAAAAAAGGATAATGAGTACATCCTAATACTATAGACTCTATTTCATTTAAATCTATTTTTAATTCTTTAAATTTGTCTTTTAAAAAAGTATCTACATTTTCTCCATTAATTTCACCACGCTCAACAAATTCCATTAATCCTGGACATGGTAATGGTATTATATCTGTATTTTCTCCGTATTTATGCATAAGGTTTTTAAATTTTTTCTCTGCTAAAGTAACATTGGTAGCCATTATGACTATTTTTCCACCTTTGTTCATTTCTACTGCAGGTTTTAAAGCTGGTTCTATACCAATTATAGGTATATCTTTATACGTTTTTCTTAACGCATTTGCAGCTACCGATGTAGCTGTATTGCAAGCTATCACAACTGCTTTTGCTCCTTTTGAAATTAAATAATCTACTGCATCGAATGTAAGTTTTTTAACTTCTTCACTGCTTTTAACTCCATATGGAGCATTTTTTGAATCTCCAAAATATAAAAAGTTTTCATAAGGCATAAGTTTCATTGCTTCTTTCATTACACTTAATCCACCTACACCTGAATCAAAAAAACCAATAACATCTTTTTTATTTTCATTAATTTCCATAATCTATCACTCCATCTGAACTATGTATATTGATTATTTTATACCTATACT
>JANZXU010015090.1:0-13626 GCA_027576215.1 Amissidens hainesi | reverse complement strand
CTTTTAGTTAACATATCATCACCCATTTTTATTTTAATCAAAAAATAAAAGAGTGTCGACTTTGTCAACACTCTGAAGAGAGTATATTAATACTCTCTTATTTTTTTACGTATAAATACTAACTTCTAAAACGTCTAGTATAGGTTTAATAGCAGTAAATACAGTTGAATTTTCTCCACCTGCTATTAAAAGCCCTACAACTTTATTATTATTATCTACTATAACAGAACCAGAATCTCCATCCTCTGATTTAAGATTTGTTTTAAAGAGATTTAAAAATCTAGCAATTTTATGATCATCATATTTAACATCTAATACAACTCCAAAGCTCGTAATAGTACCGTGAGTTACACCCGTACTTGCTCCACATTTACGAATATTTGATTTTAATTTAGGATCATCAACTCCTTTAACTTTTCCAATAGAATGAATATTAGCTGACACTAGAGATTTATTGTTAAGTCTTGCAATAGCGCAATCCATATAATTTGCTGGAGTTGATATAGCAGTCTTAAACTTTATTGGAATAAACTCAGATAATCTAGCTACGGAATCTTTAGGTGCTTCTCCTCCATTTACATGAGCTGGTTGCACAATATCTGTGCCTATCTTAAATTTATTTTCACCAGCAATAATATGATTATTGCTTAATAAAAAATATTCTTTCTTAAGAATACTGCCTTTACTTACAATACATCCTATAGTACCAAAACTAGTACTATTAGCAGCACTAACACTATATCCACCTTGAAGAGGACGGATTCTATCATTATTAGCATCACCAATGTTATATCTATCTTGAAGAGAACGGATTCTATCATTTAATCCATGTGCATAATGAACTCCTGTTTCTATAATATCTGTAGGAAATCCCATATAATATTTAGGTATTTGAAGATTCAAAGGTATATTTGATGGTGATAATTTTCTGTCTACGAAAACATGAAAGCAAAGTATGTCAGTTTCAATACCATTTATGGATTTAAAACCTACTCCAACACCTTGAACACTCGGCAATCGCATTAAATATTGATGATTTTTTCTACATATAGTTAACATATCTGAAAAATGTGATAAATTATCCATTCCTTTTTCTCCTTAGTTTTTATAATAAAAAAGAGCTGATTATTTTATAACTTATAATATGAATTGATTTTTGCTTTTGATACATATAGGATATATAAACATTCATATATTTAGTATCATATTAAACTTTAAAGTAATAACTAAACCTAAGTAATGAAATTTACTATCAAAAATATTTTAAGCTCATATCATAATATATATAGCTTTGTGTGTATACTCTATAAGTCTAGCAAGATAATGGTATTTTGTTGGAAATTAGGATGTATTGTAAAAAATGAGTGAAAGTGAAAGACTATAGTTTGCTTTAAGTTAATAGTTAGATATTATAAAAAGAAAATAAATTAAAAATTGTAACGAGTATTATTTAGCTAGTAGCTTTAGACAAAATCATGCACTTAAAGATAGAATATACTTAC
The DNA here is from genome assembly GCA_027576215.1 of Amissidens hainesi. Taxonomy (NCBI): domain Eukaryota; kingdom Metazoa; phylum Chordata; class Actinopteri; order Siluriformes; family Ariidae; genus Amissidens; species Amissidens hainesi. The sequence continues at coordinate 12,124 of JANZXU010015090.1, read as the reverse complement.
TAAAAAAATAAACTCAAATTTAAAAGTAAAATATTAATTTCTTCAAATTATATGGAACTTGTAATAATATACCAATTAAAAGACTAATATATTCTAATAATAAAATCACTTGTAACTTAAAATGTTAAACTTTTATTAAAACTTATAGAGAAAATAAAAAGGAAGTAACAATTATGAATTATGTTAAAATAAAAAAAGCTATTTTAAATATTTCTAGTAATAACTATCATTATTTATTAAATATAGAAAATGTAGTTGGTATTGGATTTGGCACAAAAAGAATTAATGGAATAAATATTTTTGAGCCCTGTATACATGTTTTAGTTAATAAAAAATTAGAAGAAAAATATTTAGGTAAATTTAATACTATTCCTAAAACTTATATGGGTATTAAAACTGATGTTATTGAAACTGGAGATTTTTATGCTTGTGGATTAACTAAAAAAATACGTCCACTTCAAGGTGGTTATTCTGTAAGTGTTGATAAAGCTACGAAAAATACAGGGACTATCGGATGCATTGTTACTAGAAGTAGACCAATTGGCAAAAATTATTATATATTAAGTAATAATCATGTACTAGCTGGGAATAATGAATTTAAATTAGGATCAAAAGTAATACAACCTGCAGCAGAAGATGGAGGGACTTCTTCTAAAGATTATATAGGAACATTAGAAGACTATATATTAATAAATTTTAAAAATGCAATATCATCACCAGTTAATTATATGGATGCAGCAATTGCAAAATTACAAAGTAAATCTTTAATATCTAATTTAATAGCTATAGTAGGACCTATTAAAGGTATTTCAGATCCTATAGAAAATCAAAAAATAAATATGGTTGGCTCTACAACAGGATTAAGTCAAGGTTTTGTTGCAACTATAGGTGCAACAACAAAAGAAGTTATATATCCAGATGGAAAAAAAGCACTTTTTAAAAATCAAAATCTTGCAGCATTAAAGAATGCAGGAGGCGATTCTGGAGCTGTAATATTAAATGAGAATAATCAAGTTATAGGTCTTTTTTTTGCAGGCACAAGTTCAAGATCAGCTATTTTTACGAGTATAAAATTAGTATTAAAGACATTTAAAGCAGACATCTATATTGGATAAAAAATAAACTAATTATTTAAATTTAATCAATATGGGGGGAATTAAATGAATATATTAGAATTAGAAGATACAATATTAAAAATTTCTAGGTATAAATATCATCATTTAAAGAAGCTTCAAAATGTAAAAGGAGTAGGTTATGGATATAAATATATAAATGGCATAAATACATTTATACCTTGTATACATGTTTTAGTAGAAAGAAAAATGGATTTAAATTTTGTACACAGAAGTCAAATAATACCTAAGTGTTATTGTGGTATAAAAACTGATGTTATAGAGGTGGGTGTTCTAAAACAACTATCTTTAACAGATAGGGTAAGACCACTACAAGGAGGTTATGCAATAAGTGCAGCAGGAGAAAGCAAAAATTCTGGAACCATAGGATGTATAACTAAGAAAGGAACATTAATTAAAGATTATTATATATTAGGTAATAATCATGTAATGGCAGGTAATAATCAATTTAAAATAGGAACGCCAATTATTCAAACAGCGGCTAGGTTTGGTGGTATTTCTCCTAATGATACGGTAGCTAATTTAAGTAAGTTTATTCCATTAGAATTTAAATTAACTTCTGAAAATACTATGGATGCTGCAATTGCTAAATTAACAAATAAATCTTTAGCATCAAACCTAATTGGATTAATTGGAAAAATTAGAGGAGTTGGAAATCCAAAACTTAATCAAGATGTTAAAAAGGTAGGAATTACTACAGGATTAAGTAAAGGAAAAATTATAACAATTGGTGCGAATATTGATGTTGAATGTGGAGGCAAATATGGATTTTTTGTAGATCAAATAATATCTAATAATTCTTGTGGGGGAGGAGATTCAGGAGCTACTGTTTTAAATTCAAATAATGAAATTGTTGGATTATTATTTGCAGGCTCGTCTTCAAAATGTATATTTACCAATATAAACAGTGTATTAAAAGCTTTAAAGGTAGATATGTATACCTAGTAAAATAATGGATATCAATTTTAAATATAACTCTAAATAAAAAAATAAATTTACTTGGTTTAGTTTATTTTCTTATTTAGAGTTAATTAAATATAATCTATTGAGTTTCTTTATTAAGTTTTGGGGATGATACAAAAAATCCTTGAACTTTATGAGTAGGATCTTCTTTTTTAAAGGTTATTGTAACCATAACATCTTTAGGTTCATCAGAAAATACACATTTATATAAAGCTCTAATATAGCCTTGTTTTTCATCAGTTTTTAATAAACTACAAGATTCATATTCTCCAATTGTTTTTTTTATAATTTTAACTTGGTCTTTAAAAGCTATCTCTGTTGAGAGATCTTTCATTTCTTTACTAAAATCTTTTGAATAATTTATATAATCTTTGTTGTTAATAGAAGTAAGTATATTTACTACAATGGGTTTGGAAAAAAGTTCTATTGAATTTGAATTTAAGTTTTTATTACAGGCAATTAAAGTAAAAAGCAAAAATATAATGATAAAAAATATACTAAATGTTTTTTTAAATTTCAAAATGCCACCTCGCTAATATATTTTTTCATAAGTAAAATATACCATATAATTAATTTATATTTTAAAATAAATTATTAAAAATATCAACAATATATAGTATTAATATTTAATATATACTATAACTATCTAATTTAAATTGATTTTAAAGTTAAAAAGATTTAATATATAGGGTATATTATAGATTTTATAAAAAATATAGTGAGGAATTACATATATGATTAAAAATGATTTTAATGATACTTTAAGCAATGAATTTTTAGTTTCTATCGAAGATCTTCATAAAAATAAAGATAAGTATTCAGAAAAAATAGAAGAGTTATTTAAAAAGTATTTAAATTTTGATTCTAAATTTTTAAGAAATATGCCATTAGATGAAATAGAAAGTTTTTTTGTACATCCAAGAATAAAAGATTATAGTAAAGTATGTATTTTAGGAATACTTTTTATAGACCAATGGATAGAAGACGAAGCTAGAGAAGAAGATAGTTTTCATAAGCTTGAAAAGGGAACTACAATATTATCTGATGTGTATTTAAATGATATGGAATCAAAATTAAATTATTATGTAGATTATTTAATAAAAGCTTGTGATATACTAGTTCAATATGAAATTCCGATAGGAATGAAAATTAGAATTTTAGAAATTTATTTTAAAAATAATGATTTCATAAAGGTTGATGATATGGCCTTTGAAATTTTAGAAGAGGACGTAACTTTTAAGGATAAGGTTTTAGAAATATATAAGAAAATGGCGAACTTACCAAGTGAACTTTTAGAAGAAAATGATCTTACAAAAGAAGAAGTTGAAGAGGCGTTAAAAGATATAAAAAATAGTTTTTAAGCGATATTAATTTATTAAGGTAAATATTACAAACTAAAATGTAAATAATTTAACAAAAAAACTCTAAGCTAAAAATAACTTAGAGTTTTTTATGCTATTTTACTATAACAGAAACACCATCAGGAATAACTGCAACTTTTGCATTGTCTCCTTTTAATTTATAAGCTTCATTTAAAGCTTCTTCAAAAGTAAAAGCGTGTTTCATATGCATACTTTTAATCATATTTGGATCACACATATCTGTAACTATAAAAACTGTAAATTTATCAAGAATTCTAGCTAAGATTTGGAATTCCCATTGATCAGGTACAGTTTTGTTTTTTGGGACTTTAGCTATTTTGTCTAAAAGTTCTTTTGGAGATTTAGCATTTGCTACATTATCATAAAAAGATTGGCCACCATGACCATCATCACAAGCGGCAATCATTATTATAACTCCATTAGGATTACAAGTGGCCTCAGCTGCTGTCATTCCTTTTACTGCTTGATAGATATTTTGATCTAATGGGTAACCACTATTTGTTACAACAACTATGTCTGCATTAACTTTACTAACTTTTGCAAGGCTTAAAACAAATTCACAACCTTTTAAATGAGCTTTTTCGCTATCGCCTGCAAAAGCATTAATTACTTTTTTATCGCTATCTATTACAACATTTAGTATAAATTTTAGATTAGCTTTTTTTGCTGCATAGAGCATATCTTTATGTATCGGATTATCTTTTAAATTGCCTGTTCTAGCCTTAGAACTTGAGATAAATTTTCCACAATGATTTGCCATTATAGTTTCAGCTGATGCAATTCCAGGTAAAACACTTTTTCTACCACCTGAAAATCCTGCAAAGAAGTGAGATTCTATAAATCCTTCAGCTATTAAAAGTTCGGTTTCCATAGCATATTTATTAAGAATAAGGTCTCCTCCAGATGGAAGAGTACCAACGTTAACTAACATATTAGGATCAGTCGATACATGAATAATTATGTTTTCAGTTTTAACTATCTCTTCTCCAAATTTATTTATAAGTTCTTCTTTAGTAGTTTCTCTGTGAAAGCCTGTAGCTATAAGAATTTTTATATCTATAGTAGGATTTACTTTTCTAATTCTTTTTAAAAGTATAGGCATTGTTACCTTACTTGGAACAGGTCTTGTATGGTCACTTGTTATTATAATCATATTATTTTTATTCTTTACTAAGTCTTCGAGTTTTTTACTTTTAATAGGGTTATCGAGAGCCTTTTCAACTATTTCTTCTTGAGTTAATTTAGTTTTATATAAATCCGCTTTTGATTCTAAAACTCCAATTAAATTTTTATCATTAACATCTATTTCTATCATTTTTTTATGATAAGGTACTCTTATTTTTGTCATATTTAAACATCCTTTCATATTTTAAATTTTACTCTGAAAATACCAATTATAATTTATTTATCATACTAGCAAAATAACCAGCTCCGAAACCGTTATCAATATTTACAACAGTAATCCCACTAGCACAGCTATTAAGCATTGAAAGTAGGGGAGTTAAACCATTAAAGTTACTTCCATAACCAATGCTAGTTGGAACGGCTATTATAGGTTTATCTAAAAGACCACCAACAACACTAGCTAAAGCACCTTCCATACCAGCGATTACTATAATAACCTTAGCATTTTTTAAAATATGTAATTTATTAAATAATCTATGAATTCCGGCAACTCCAACATCGTAAATCTTTTCTATTCTATTTCCAAATAGATTACAAGTTTCTGATGCTTCTTCTGCAACTTTAATATCAGAAGTTCCAGCAGTTACTATTGCTATGTATGAATCGGTTAAATTAAATTCTTTTTGCTTTATAGATATTGTTCTAGCAAGTTTATTATATTTAGCTTTATTGCAAAATTTTAAAACTTCATTAAAAATTTCTTCATTAGCTCTAGTTGCTAAAATATTATTATTAGTTTCAAGCATTTTTTTTATAATTCCAATTACTTGTTCTTTTGTTTTACCTTCTGAATATATAACTTCAGGATATCCAACTCTTAAAGATCTATGGTTATCTATTTTAGCATAACCTAAATCACTAAAGGGTAAATCAGAAAGTGCGTCTAGTGCTTCATCTAAAGATATATTATCTTCTTTTACTTTATTTAATAATGATTTTAGGCATTCTCTATCCATAATATTCTCCTAATTTAAACTACCTGTTTTATATCCTTGTAAATCTAGTGTTACATATTTAAAGCCAAGCTCTTTTAATTTAATAGAAATTTTATCTAATAGACTTAAATCAAAAAGACGTATTCTATCTTTTGGCTGAACTTCTATTCTAGCTAAATCTCCATGGCTTCGTACTCGAATTCCTTTAAGTCCTAAGGAATTCATATAAATTTCAGACATTTCAATTCTATGAAGTTTTTCTAATGTTATTTCAGTTCCAACTTCAAGCCTGCTTAAAAGACAACTATAGGAAGGTTTATCCCATGTGAAAATATATAACTCTTTTGAAAAAGTTCTTATTTCTTTTTTAGTAAATCCAGTTTCTAAGAGTGGGCTTTTAATGTAAAATTCTCTTAAAACTTTCATTCCCGGTCTATAGTCTTTTAAGTCATCAAAATTAGTTCCATCTAAAACGGAATGAATATTTAACTTTTTAGCCTTTTCAAATATTTTTTGAAACATAAATTTTTTACATATGTAACATTTATTTTTTGGATTATTTTTTATTTCTTGAAGTATTGGTATATCTATAATTATATGTTTAATTCCTAAAGTAGAAGTAATTTTTTTAGCTTCTTCAACCTCACTATTTGGTATATAAGGAGAATTAATAGTTATAGCAGTTACGTTTTCGTCTAAAACATCATGACAAATTTTAAGCAAAAATGCACTATCTACACCTCCAGATAAGGCTACTATTACTTTGTTTAGGCTTTTTATATAATTTTTCAACTTTTGTATTTTATTCATTATTTATATCTCTCCGTTTTTTGTTTTCATATAAGACAACAGAACTTCGTTATGAATTTGGTTTAATGAAACTCCAAATTCATTAGCTGCTTTTTTACAATTATCATACTCAGGTTTTACTTGTATTTCTTCATTTTTGTATAGTGAAACCTTTACAGGTATGTCTCCAAATTTACACGATATAACTTCTTGTTTTCTATTTAACTTATCTCTAAAAATTTCATATTGTCTAATTCCTATAGTAGAGGAGTTTAAAAATATAACTTCTTTTATAACTTTTAAGGTTTTATCATTACATATTACTGAAAGTTTAGTTCCAGGTCTTTCTTTTTTCATAAATATAGGAGTATAGAAAACATCTAGTGCTCCTTTTTCAAATAGTCTGTCCATCAAAATTTCAAATTCTTCACCTTTCATGTCATCTACATTACATTCTATTACATATTCTCTTAAAGATGATGAATTCCTTTCACCTAGGAATGTTCTTAAAATATTAGGTGTTTTAGAACCTTTCTTATCTCCAAGACCATAACCTATAGCATTTATTGTGAAATCTTTTTCATAAGTAAAATTAGAACATAATGCTTTTAAAATAGCTGCACCTGTTGGTGTTGTAGCCTCGAAATCTACGTTTTTTGATATTATAGGAATATTTTTTAATATTTCAGAAGTTGCAGGTGCAGGAACAGGAAGTATTCCATGATCGCATTTTAAACTGCCATATCCAACTTCAACAGGGGAAGATACTATAATATCTACATTTAAATAATCTATACAAATAGCACATCCAACTATATCAATTATAGAATCTATTGCACCGACTTCATGAAAATGAACTTTATCTAAAGGTTTACCATGAACTTTACTTTCAGCAATAGCAACTTCATCAAATATCTTAAGTGACATACTTTTTATATTTTCATTTAGACTTGAATTCAAAATTAAGTCTTTTATATCTTTATAGGATCTACCATGATGATGGTGTTGATTATTAGAAGAATCTTTATTACTAATAGAAACTATTTTTTCAAAATGTTTATGTTCATTGCAAGAATCATTATTGTTATTGTGATGTTTATGGCAATGATTATAAAGATTTTTAACTTTAACATTTATACCCCAAATACCTTGTTTTTCTTGTTCATTAATAATTATTTTAAACTCATCATTAATATTAAGTTTTTCTATTTCTTTAAGTAAATAGTTATTAGGGACACCTAAGTTAAGTAATGTCCCAAGATTCATATCTCCACTTATTCCAGAGAAACAATCATAATATAAAATTCTCATGTAACTACCCTCCATTTACTTTCATATATTAAATTATAACTGTAAACATTATCAAAATAAATAGTTTTTTGAAGATTAATTGGAAATTTTAGTTCAGAACAAATAGAATGTTTGAGAATAATATATAAATAAGTTCAAAATAAATGAAGCTTAAAAAGATAAATTAAAGTTATATACACAAAATATCATAAATAATATTTTCAAGGAGTTTAACAATGGGAAAATTGACAAATGATATGATTCAAGTATTTAGCAAAACATTAAATGGAGGAATAGTTTCATGTGGAAACAGTTGTGCTATTATAGGAAGTGTTAATGATAAAATAAATAATTTTGCGAAATTAGATGGAACTTATACAAATAATTGGCGTGAAATGGGGAGTATTTCTTATTTAGATATTCCAATTAATAGTAGTATTTTATATGCAGTTTTAGAATGGCACTCAACTATATCAAATAATTTAACAAATGGTGACATGTCGGAGGGATATACTCCAGTTACATTTGTAACACCTTTAGGTACAAATCAAGTTTCTATTAATCCAACCGATTCCACAGAGGCGATGTATACTGATCCTAATAATAATAAAATAAGCGTAAAATGGAAAGATGTTACTGACTTAATAAAACAATTAAATAGTGGATATTATGGGGTTAAAGGCATACCTACAGCTTCAGTAGGAAATCTATTAAATCATGACGAAGCACCTGGGTGGAGTCTTACAGTAGTCTATTCCAATAATACCTTACCTCAAAGAACAATACTTTTATATATTGGAATAAAACAAAGTATGTATACAATCGATAAAATAAATAGTTCAATATTTATTAAAGGGTTTAATGCACCTAGTGTTCCTAAAAAAGCCAATATTATTGTAGTAGCTTCTAATGGAGATCCTAATTATTATGCGGGATTGTCTATATATAGTGATATATCTCAAATAACCAATATTGGAGCAAGTTATTATTTAGGGAATAGTATTGATTCTACTTATGAAAATCCTAATACAGGTATAATAGTGCCTTATGACAATCTGTTTTCAGGTATTATAATGAATACTAATACTGAAAGTTCAAATTATGGACAAATAGAGAATAGAGGGACTTTAGGAAATAATAATAACAATCCTTTTGATGCAATTAAACAATTAAGTTTTCAAGGAAATAGAGGGAAATTAGATATATTAGGATTTGATATTTCAAATAAGATTAGTCCACTACAAAATCAATTAATAGTGTCTGTAGATACTAAAAAGCTTCCATCAGCAAAACCAAGAATAATAGTTTGTGGTTTTCAAATTGACCAAACCAATAAACCAATAACAAATGCAATTATTCCTAATGTAAGTGTTACAAAGACAACAGATAAAAATAATATAAAAATAGGAGATTTAGTAACATTTACAAATATAGTTTCGAATATAGGAAGTATACCAATAAACAAAGTAATTTTAAATGATTTTATTCCAAAAGAAGCTATTTTTATAAGAAATTCATTAAATGTTAATGGAGATAATATAACAGGAGATGTACTTCCGAATAATGGGATTAACTTAGGATCTATATCAAATTCTCAAAATGTAAATGTAACTTATCAAGTAAAATTTACTGCAATACCGTTAAGTAATATAGTGGGAATAAATCCAATTATATCGTATACTTATACTGATACAAATCAATCTCAAATATCCACATCTTTAATAGGAACAACGTCTTATTTAAATGTAAATTCTTTAAATTATATATCAATTTCAAATGATATGCAAGATGTATTTACACAAACTCTAAATGGAGGAGTAAGTATTACTGGAAATGCATTAACAGTTGTAGGTACTACTAATAATAATGCTCGAGAATATATTTCACAAGATGGAAGTTTAACAACTGATTGGAGGCAAAATGGAAGTCAAGCATATTTAGATTTACCAGCTAATAGCACGGTAATAAAAGCAATTCTAGAGTGGAATGGAACCATAGCTTGTGGTGGACCTATTATGATTGAAGCTAACGACCCTATAATATTTAAAACACCTATATCGACATTTTCTATAACAGCAACCGGCGAAGGTAGATTTGATGAAGAAAATAATAATATTCATAGTGTAAAATGGTCGGATGTAACTTCTTACGTTGCAGGATCTGGAATGTATGGAGTAAATAGAGTTCCTTCTGCACAAAATGCAGCTATAGATAATATAGGAAAAACTGGATGGAGCTTAACTGTAGTATATTCAAATGCTTCTCTTCCTAATAGATTCATAAATATTAAAATTGGATTAAAAGCTAATAATTCAAATTTTACACCACAACAAAGAGTAGTAACTTTTTCAGGTTTTATGGTTCCTAAAACACTAGGAAAAGCACATTTAATGATGGTTGCATCAGATGGAGTCCCTAATGTAAAAAATGGAATAAATATTTTTAATGATATAAATAATCTTACAAATACTAGCATGCAATATTCATTAGGAAATACATCCTCATCAACAGGAATAGATCCAGAAAACACACCAATAGTTCCATATGATAATATTTTTGGTGGATTTATAATGAATACTAATACTGATGGAACTAACTATGGCAAAATTGAAACAAGGGGAACTCTTGGTAATAGTAATAATAATCCTTATAATATAGCATCTGAGCCAAGTTTTACTGGAAATAGAGCTAAACATGATATATTAGTATTTGATATATCAAATGCTATGGTTTCTGGTCAAAATAATTTAATGGCACTAGTTAATATGATGGATTCAAATGAGTTGGTATTAAACACAGTTTATGCACTTCAAGTTGATCAAATACCAATAATAGGATCTCCAATAATATTAGCAAGTAAAACATGTCAAAGGAGTGGTGTTTATTTAGGAGAAAATTTAACTTATACAATAACAATTAGAAATAATGGCAATATAGATGGGACAGGAGTTATGTTAATAGATACTGTGCCACAAGGAGCAAGTTTAGTTTCAAATTCTATAATAGTAAATGAAACAATAATTAATAGCACATCTATTCCAACTATGGGAATAAATATTGGTACCTTAAAATCAGGAAGCAATATAACAGTAAGTTATCAAATTATTTTTAATTTTACACCAACAATAAATCCAATATTAATAGAGCCAATGGTAAGTTACAATTATATAGATTCGAATAACAATAATCAAACTGCTTCCATTATTGGAAAGTCAAATTCAATATTTGTAGCATATATACAAAAACCAGTAACTACTTTAAGTATGGTACAAGATATATATGTTAATACGATAACAGGTGGCTTAAGCATAACTGGAAATGCACTTACTGTAGTAGGAAGTAGCAATAACAAATCTAGAGAATTTATTACAGAGTTTGGTGACAAAACAACTGACTGGAGAGAAAATGGCAGTGTAGCAATTTTAGACATACCATTAGGAAGCACAGTAGTTGCTGCTTATTTAGAATGGTATTCAAATATTAGTACAAATTCAACAGAAATGATCCAATCATATGATCCTGTAATATTTAAAACTCCAACTTCAAACCACACTATATTTGCAAGTGGAGAGACAAGGTTTAATAAAGACTCTTTAAATATCAATAGTAGTAAATGGGCAAATGTAACTTCTTATGTTTTCAAAAATGGAGCAGGAAAATATGCTATAAATAGAGTTCCTTCAGCACAAAATGCATCAATAGATAATGATCAAATAACAGGATGGAGTTTAATAGCAATATATTATAATTCTATATTACCTAATAGATATATAAATGTTAAAGTTGGTTTAATGCCTAATAATAGAAATTTTACAAAATTACAAAGGGCTGTAACATTTACGGGATTTATATTTGTTCCAACAATAGCAAATGCTCATTTTATGATGGTAGCAGCAAATGGGGTGCCTAATGTAAGAAATGGAATAAGCATTTATAGTGATATAAATACTTTAAATAATACAGGTTCAAAATATCAATTAGGGAACTCAATAGCTTCAACAGAAAGTGATCCAAAAACTAATCCTATAGTTCCATATGATAATATTTTTGGTGGATTTATAATGAATACTAATACAGAGGGAGATAAATATGGAAAGATTGATACTACAGGAACTCTAGGAAATAACAATAACACTGCTTACAATATAAATTCAGAACCAAGTTTTATGGGGAATAGAGCAAAACATGATATATTAGCATTTGATATATCAAGTTATATTAGTGCAAATCAGAATACTTTAATTGCGACAGTTGAAGACTTTGACTTAGCTGATGAATGGATTTATGGTATGGTTTATGCTATTCAAGTGGACATAAATCCTATTATAATAAATAAAATATCATCAAGACTTGGAGTATATTTGGGGGAAACTCTAACTTATACGATAAATATAAAGAATAATACTACTAATAATATAACAGGAGTAACTTTAGTTGAACAAATGCC
>JANZXU010014973.1:0-13703 GCA_027576215.1 Amissidens hainesi | reverse complement strand
GTATCTAAAAGAGGATGGGTATCCTTTAAAAAAGTTAAAACAGTAGAAGAAGCAAATAATTAAAATTAAAACCATTTATAGTTTGAAGTGTCTATTATAAATAGAATATTCAAATTATAGATGGTTTTTAATTTTGTTTAATATTTTTCTTAAAACATTAAGTAGTAAAAAAAATATTCGATTTTTATTAGAGGGGAGTGAATTATGAACATAAAATATGAATTAAATGAAAAAGATTATAAGAATTTATTTTTGATTAATGTTGATAAGAAAAAAGAAAAAAGAAATGTTCTATTATTTAAATTAATAGGGGCAATTATAATATTTTTAATACCATTTATAGGAACAGAGAAAATTTTAGCTATTAATTTTATATTTTTACCATTAAGTATAGCTTTTTATTTTATAATTCCACATTTATATTTTAATATACAAAATAAAAATATATTTAAATGGAGTTTGTATCCTGGATTTAAAGAAGAATTCATAGAAAAATGTAGTTTATCTATAAGTAATAAAGGAATAGTTTTTTTTAATAATTGGATAACTAGTAAATTTGATTGGAGTAATTTAAACAAAACAGAAGTTATAGGAGAGTTTGTAATTTTAAACTTTACGAAAGAACAATTAGTAATTCCTTTTACTGCATTTAAAAATGAAAAACATAGAAATGATTTTTTAGATATTTTAAATATGTATAAGGTATTAATAGGTGGAAATAATGAATGATTACGAAATGGAATTAAATTTTGATGTAAATATATTTGAATGTTATAAAGCTTTTAAATATAAATATATAAAATCAACTTTAAGTATATTAAAACTTAAAATTATAACGATTATACCTATAGTAATTTCTTTAATAATATTAAGCATTAAAGGCTTATACAATTATTTTGAAGAAGAGGATATATTAAATATAAGCTTCAAAAAAAATGCTCTATTATTAATAATTATATATTTTTTTTGGATGCTAATTGTTTATATTTTATATAAAAGAAGAATACATATTTTAGCCAGCTTAGAAAATGAAAAACATATGGAAGGAAGAATAAGCTATAGAAGTAAAATTATTTTAAGTAAAGAATTTATGAGCGTAAATTCAGAGATTTTTTATGGTAGAATTTTTTATAAGGGAATACAAGATATAATTGTGTTTAAAGATATAATTGTTGTTTTAATTAAACCTTTTAAAATATTAATAATTCCAATAAGTGCTTTTGAAAATTTAGAAAGTAGAAAAAATTTTATAAATATATTAAGTGAAAAAATAAAAAAATAGAATAATATCAAACTATTTTATGACAATAACCTTCTTGTTGAATATATTAATTAATATAAGGAGGTGTTTTTTTATGAATATAAATAGATTTAAAAATTATGGTCTATGGGTGTCGGTTGTTGCATTAGTTCCTATGGTTTTAGATGGCTTTGGTCTTAAGATTTTACCATCAAATTATAGAGAAATAACAACTAGTGTTTTAACTATATTAGTAATGGCAGGAATATTAAATAATCCAACTACAGAAACTAAATGGTATAAAGATGACGTGAAAAAAATAGATGAAGAGCCAAAAAATAAATTACCAACTGATACAGAGATAAAAGCAAATAAGGCTGATGAATATTATAATCAATATGATGAAATAACTAAAAGCACAATAGATAAAGAAAAATCTATAGATAAGTAAGTTGCTATGCATTTAAATAAGAAGCTATATTAAATTAATTTTTGTATTAATTTAATATAGCTTCTTTGTTTTTTAATCAAATTTTAAATTTTAGTCACTAGGCATTTATTATTTAATCATAACTTTCTTAGATGACTTATTATTATAAATAAAAATAACTAATGCAGCAAATAAAACTAGAGCATAACCTATTAAGCTTGTACTATTTGGAGTTTGTCCCCAAATCATTAGCGAAAGTAATCCAGCAAATATAATTTGAGTATAGCTAAATATTGAAATTTCTTTTGCAGGCGAATATCTATAAGCAGCAGTTAAAGCGAATTGGGCTATTGATGTTGAAATTCCAGCTAATAAAAGAAAAATTACTTGTTTAAAACTTATAGGAACAAAATGCATTGCGATTATAGGAATTGTAAATATAACAGAAAAAAACGAAAAAAAGAATACTATGGTTTCAGTTTTTTCTTTGGTTCCTAAATATCTAATAGCAGTAAATGACATTCCAGCAAAAAATGCAGAAGATACACCAATAAGTGCAGGTAATATTGACATTCCAGAAGAAGGCTTTATAATAAACAAAACACCTATAAATGCAACTATCAAAGATAAGCTTTGAAAAAGCTTTATATTTTCTTTTAAAAAGAAATAAGAGAATATAATTAAAAAGAATGGACTAAGTTGATTTAACATAAGTGCATTAGGTAAAAGTAAGTGTCCTATGGCATAAAAGTTAGCCATAGCCCCTAAAGTTCCACCAATTCCTCTTAAAAATAAAGCAGGCCTATTTTCTTTATGCCCAAATAGTGGATCGCCTTTTTTGAAAATTATGTAAAGAGCAACCAAACAACCTATTAAATTTCTAAAAAAAACTTTTTCAGCTACAGGTAAATCTCCAGCTAACTTTACGAAAGTTCCCATTATAGCATAGCCTAAGCCAGAAAGTGTTATTAAAAGAACTCCCTTTGTTTTATGATTCATAAAATCAATCTCCTCAAGTCAAATTTTTATTGGATTAAGTTGTATAAATAATGTAAGCTTCAAAACATTATTTTACCACTAATTAAATAAATTTCAATTGTATTAAAAGAAAAGAGAAATTTTAAAGCTTGAAAACATAACAATAAAGAGGAAATTTTAACAAAATGTTAAAAGTTATGAAAAGGTTTAATAAATTGGTAAATATAGACGATAAAGAAAATAAAATTAAAAATCATAATAAAAAGGGGGAAAAGTAATGAAATTTAAGTTAAAAAGTATAAAAAGTAAAATGATTTTTACGTTTGTGCCAATAATAACCTTATCATTTTTAATATTAGTGTTTGTTTTTTATAATTTTAGTAAAAAAGCTATTATTCAAAGTAATATAAATTTAATGAGTGAAATAAGTAAAACAACTGCAAAAAAGGTTGATGAAAATATACGCTATAACTTAAACATGCTACAATATACAGCTTCTAATGAAATTCTTAAAGGGTCTAATGTCAAATTAGAAGAGAAAATTGATTTTTTAGAAAAAACTATTAAAGATAATGGTTTTTTAGTTATGGGAATAGCTATGCCTAACGGTGAAGTTACATATTCAAATGGGCATAAAAGTAATATAGCTAACAGAAATTTTTTCAAGAAAGCTTTAAATGGTAAAGTTAGTATATCAGATCCATATAAAATAAATAATCAAGGAGTTATAGCATATTCATGCCAGTTAGTAACAGGAGATAATAAAGTTTTAGGAGTATTAGTAGGGTTAAAAACCGCAAAAGATTTTAATGATGTGGTTGCATCTATGGATTTTCTTAAAACAGGGGAAGCATTCATGATTGATGGTGATGGAGTCGAAATAGCAGGGAAAAATAAAAAACTTATTGATAATAAATATAATTTTATAAAAGAAAAAGAAAATGACCCTAAATTTAAAAATTTAGTAGAAATACAAAAAAACATGATTAAGGGTAAAAGCGGAATAGAAGCTTATGAATATAATGGTCACAAGAGGTATGTAGCTTATAATCCTGTAAATGTGACAAATTGGTCTTTAGCTATGAGAATTGATAGAGATGATTTATTAAATAGCTTAAATAAATTAATACTAGTGATAATAATAATGAGTATTATCGTTTTAGGAATTATAGTATTAATTACAATAGTATTAAGTAGAAAATTTACATATGGATTAATTATTGCTAAAGATAATATGAGAAAAATGTCTAAGGGAAGATTTGATTCTGATATTGATAAAAAAATTCTTAATATAAAAGATGAAGTTGGAGATATATGTAATACTTTAAAATTAACTCAAGAATCTATAGGAAATATGATAAAGTTAATAAGAACTTCTTCTGGTGAAGTAGAAGGAAATGCAACAAATTTAGCAGCTATATCAGAAGAATTATCAGCTTTAACAGAAAATATAAATAATGCTATAAATGAAGTTGCAAATGGAACTTCAAAGCAAGCTAATGACTTAATTGATGTGGTAGGAAAATTAGATCAGTTTGGTAAGCAAATAAATGATATATCCTATAATATAAATGAAATTAACAATATGGCAATGAATATAAATAAAAACTCAAAAGCAAGTAAAGAAGATATGGATAATTTAATAAAGTCAATTGTAAAATTTAACAATAAATTTTCAAGTTTTGCTAAGAATATTGGCAATATGAATACAGATATTAAAACAGTAAATGAAATAATTGATTTAATAAATAGTATAGCAGAACAAACAAATCTTTTAGCGCTAAATGCAGCAATAGAAGCAGCAAGGGCAGGAGAGTCTGGAAAAGGTTTTGCAGTTGTTGCAGATGAGATTAGAAAACTTGCAGAACAAAGTAAAGACTCATCTCAAAATATATATAGCATAATAAACTCTTTATCAAATAATACAAAATTAATAGTTAATGAAACAGATGAAATGAGTAGTGAACTTTTAAATCAAAGAAAAACAATAGAAAATACTATAAATTCTTTCAATAACATCTCAAAATCTGTTGAAGAGATTACACCAAAAATAAATAATATAACATTATCTTTTAAAGATATAAATAAAAACAAAGAAAATATTGATATAACGGTTAAAGAACTATCAGCTATTTCAGAAGAAATATCAGCATCCTCAGAAGAAATATCAGCTTCTTCACAAGAATTAAATAAATCAAGTGCAGAAGTTGCAAAAAGTGCTCAAAATCTTTCAGAAGAAACTCAAATTGTAATAGAACAAATTAATAAATTTAAAGTAAAAGAAGAATAAAGATATGCTTTAGAGAAGCGAAAACAAAAAAGCTCTTAAAATATTTTAAGGGCTTTTTGTTGAGGAGTATGTAATTTTATTTAATAAAAATGAAATTTAAAAAAATAAGGAGAAAAATAAAAATGAAATTTAAAATAAATTCTATAAAAAATAAGTTTTTAATTACTATAATCCCATTAGTAATGTTATTTATATTAATACTTTCTAGTATGTCCTTATATTTATCACAAAAAAGTTTAACTAGTAGCAATCTTAATTTGATGCAAGAATTAACAAAAACAGCAGCATCAAAGATTGATGTTATTTTAGAAAATAATTTAATTAATATAAAACAAGTAGCTGGAATTAAAGAATTAGTAGATTCAAAAGTTTCTAAAGAAGAAAAAAATAATATATTAAAACAACAAGCAAAATGTTTGGATTTTTTTAAGATAAAAATTTTAGATAAAAAAGGAAATACAATATATTCATCAGATAATTCTAATTTAAACTTAGGTGATAGAGAATATTTTAAAGCTAGCATAACAGGAGAAAATTTTATATCAAGTCCATTTAAGAGTAAAGTAAGTGGAAGAATGGTTGTAATTTATTCAGTACCGCTTAAAGATGATAATGATAATATAATAGGAGTAGTAGATGGTGTAGGATCTGGAGATGCTTTTAGTAAAATGACTAAAGCTATAAAATTCTTAAAAACGGGTAATGCATATATGATAGACAAAAATGATGTTACAATAGCACATGATGATCAAAAATTAGTAGATGAAAGATGTAAAACTATTATAGATAAAGCTAATGATTCTGAATACAAAAAATTAATAGAAATAGAAAAAAATATGGTAAAAGGTCAAACTGGAGTTGGAAGTTATGAATTTAAAAACAAAGATAAATATATGGCATATGCTCCGATTAAAACTACAAATTGGTCTTTAGGAATAAAGGTAGAAAAGGAGGACATTTTAAAAGATGCAATAGCATTACAAAAAATTATAGTTGGAATAGTATTAATTTCAATTATTTCATTAGGGTTAATGCTTATTTGGTTAAGTGGAAGGCTTACAAATGGATTAATTAAAGTTGAAAAGTATATGAAAAAAATATCAAAGGGAATATTTACGGAAAATATAGATAATAATCTTAAAAATAGTAATGATGAAATAGGTGTTATTTGTAAAACTTTAGAAATAACACAAAACTCTGTAGGAAAAATGATAGGAGGAACTAAAAATTCAGCCTTAATCATAGAGCAAAATGCTACTAGCTTAGCTGCATTATCAGAAGAGTTATCTGCATTAACTAATAATATAACTAATGCTATAGAAGAAGTAGCTTCTGGAAATATAAAACAAAACATAGATCTTAATAGAGTTATTAAAAAATTAAATGAATTTGGAGACAAAATCAATTATGCTAATAATGAAATTAAAAATATAAATAAAATGTCTGTAGAGGTTGCAGATAATTCTAAAAAAAGTAAAATAGATATGCATGAATTAGTAAACTCTATATCTAATTTTAATAGTAAATTTTCTAAATTTACAAACAATATAAATTCTATGGATTCTGATATAAAAACTGTAAATGAAATTACTGATTTGATAAACAATATTGCAGATCAAACAAATCTTTTAGCATTAAATGCAGCAATAGAAGCTGCAAGGGCTGGGGAATCTGGAAAAGGGTTTGCAGTTGTTGCAGAGGAGATTAGAAAGCTTGCAGAACAAAGCCAAGAATCTTCAAAAAAAATATATAATATAATAAATAGCTTATTAAATAATACTAATACTATAGTAAAAGAAACGGATGGCATGAATTTAGAACTTTTAAAACAAAAGGCCACAATAGAAAGTTCAATAGAATCGTTTAATAATATTTCTAATGCTGTAGAAGAAATAACTCCTAAAATAAATCAAATAACTATATCCTTTGAGGATATAAATGAGAATAAACAAAATATATTAAATACAATAGAAGAATTATCATTTATATCAGAAGAAATATCAGCATCTTCAGAAGAAATATCAGCATCTTCTCAAGAATTAAATAACTCTAGTTCAGAAGTAGCAAAAAGCGCACAAAAACTATCAGAAGAAACTGTTAATATGATAGACCAAGTTAAGCAATTTAAAATAAAAGAATAATTTTCAAAATATATCTGACTTAACTTTAAATGTACCTAAACCCTTGAGAAATTTTTAAAACATACGATATAAAAGAATATCCAAGGGGGAATATTTATATGAAATTGAAAAATGTGAAAAGTAAGTTATTATTTTATTTTTTACCACTAGTAACGGTATCTATTTTAATATTATTTATATGTTCTTTTTATTTATCTAAAAAAGCATTAATAAAAAGTAATTTAAAGCTTATGACACAAGTTGGGACTTTAGCTTCATCTAAAGTTAATGAAAAATTAATGAATAATTTAAATGATATAAGTCAAATAGCAAATGGAAATGAAGAGTTAGTAGATGAAAATGTATCTATGGACAGAAAAAATGAATTATTAGAGAAGCTAGCTAAAGTTAATGGTTTCTTAGTGATAAGATTAGCAAATAAAGATGGTGATGTTTATTTACAAAATGAAAAAAAATATATGAATATCAAAGATAGAAAATATTTTCATGAGGCTATAAAAGGAAAAGAATACATAGCAGATCCTATAGTAAGTAAACAAACTAATGAATTATCAGTTGCTTATTCTGTGCCATTAAAGAATAAAGATGGTGAAATAATTGGAGTATTATATGGAGCAAAACCAATTAAAGATTTAAGTGATATAACAAACTCTATAAGTTTTTTAAATACTGGTGAAGCATATATGATTGATAGAGAAGGTTTTACTATTGCGAGTAAAGAAGAAAAAAGAGTAACAAGTAGAGAAAATATTACTAAAGACAAAGTAAATGATTTTAAATTTAAAAAAATATTTGAAATAGAAAGTAATATGAAACAAGGAAAGTCAGGAATTGATTCTTTTAATTGGAATAGTATAAAAAATTTTATAGCATATCAACCTATAAAAGTAGCTGATTGGTCATTAGGGATAGAAATAGATAAAGATAGTTTATTAAGCGATTTAAACAATTTAAAAATAACTTTAGCAAGTATTGCATTAATTATAATATTATCTATGATAATACTTATATTATTTGTAAGTAAAAAGCTTACAGAAGGTTTAGTTAAAGTTGAAAGACATATGCAATTTATTGGCAATGGAGATTTTACACATAAAGTTGATGATAAGTTTATTAAGAATGAAGATGAGATAGGTTCAATATTTAAAACTATAAGATCAACTGAAAATTCTATTGGAGAAATGATTAATGTTATAAAAAATTCTATAGAAAAAACTGATGAAAATTCTAATAGTTTAGCAGCTATATCAGAAGAATTGTCAGCTTTAACATCTAATATATCAATTTCTATTGAAGAAGTAGCAAAAGGCACAAGTAAACAGTCAACAGATTTAACTGATGTAGTAGAAAAGTTAGAGCTTTTTGGAGAAAGAATAAATTCTATTTCAGAAAATATAAATTTAATTAATAACTTATCTTTAGGAGTATTAGATAATTCTAAAAAAAGTAATAAGGACATGGACTTATTGATTGGATCAATAAAAGAATTTAATGATAGATTTAAATATTTTTCGGTAAATATAAGTTCTATGAATGATGATATAAAAAAAGTAAATGAGATAACAGATTTAATAAATAGTATTGCAGAACAAACAAATCTTTTAGCACTAAATGCAGCAATAGAAGCTGCAAGAGCAGGAGAATCTGGTAAAGGATTTACAGTAGTTGCTGAAGAAATAAGAAAATTAGCGGAACAAAGTAGGGATTCATCACAAAGTATCTATAATATTATAGGAAATCTATTGAAAAATACAAAAGTTATAGTAGATGGAACCAAAAATATGGGAGATGAGCTTGAAAAGCAAAAAGAGACTATAGAAAATACTATAAGTTCTTTTAATCATATATCAAGTTCAGTAGAAGTTGTAACACCTAAAATTAATGAAATAACAATTGCTTTTGATGGTATAACTAATGATAAGGAAAATATATTAAATACTTTAGAAGATCTTTCGTCTATATCAGAAGAAATATCAGCATCGGCTGAAGAAATATCAGCATCAACACAAGAACTTAATATTTCAAGTGAAGAAGTTGCTAAAAGTGCTCAAAAATTATCAGTAGGGACTGTTAGTATGTCAGAAGAAATTAAAAAGTTTAAAATAAAATAATAAATATATAAAATAGACCCTATATAGTAGACACTTAGAAAAATAGTGTACAGCTATATAGAGTCTTTTTCTATTTATTTAGAAAATAAACCATAAAAATCCAATTTATTTTTATTGTTTTATAATAAATTATACAAATATAACTAAATGTTAGTTTATAAAAGTAAAAAAGCTCTAAATAACTGTTTAGAATTTTTAATAATTAACGATAAAATACTATCTAGGAGGGGGAAGAATGAATATAAAATTAAAAAGTGTAAAAAGTAGATTGTTATTATATTTTTTACCATTAGTAACAATTTCTATTTTAGTATTATTTGGATGCTCTTTTTATTTTTCTAAAAAAGCATTAGTAAATAGCAACTTAAAACTTATGACAGAAGTTGGGAATTTAGCTTCTGCTAAAGTTAATGAAAGGTTATTAAGCAATCTAAAAGATATAAGTAAAATAGCAAAAGAAAATGAAGAATTAATAGATCCAAATGTTTCTATGGATAATAAGAATGAATTATTAAATAAATTAGCTAAAGTTGAAAATTTTACAGTAATAAATTTAGCTGATAAAAATGGTGATGTTTATCTACAAAATGGAGAACATATAAATATTAAAGACAGAGACTATTTTAAAGAAGCTATAAACGGAAAAAAGTACATATCAAATCCAGTAGTAAGTAAGGAAGAAAAGCAGTTAATAATTGTTTATTCAGTACCGTTAAAAGATAATAATGGAAATACAATTGGTGTTTTAACTGGGAATAAACCAATCAAATATTTAAGTGATATAATAAATTCGATAAGCTTTTTAAAAACTGGTGAAGCGTATTTAATTGATAGAGAAGGATTTACTATTGCAAGTAAGGATGAAAAAAGAGTAACAAATAGAGAAAATGTTACTAAAGATAAAGCTAATGATCCCAAATTTAAAGAAATATTTGAAATAGAAAGCAATATGAAACAAGGAAAGTCAGGAATTGGTAATTATAATTGGGAGGGTATAGATAACTTTTTATCATATCAACCTATACAAGTAGCTAATTGGTCATTGGGAATAGAAGTAGACAAAGATGATTTATTAAGTGAGTTAAATAATTTAAAAATAGTATTAAGTGGTATTGCATTAATTATAATAATATCTATGATAGTGCTTATATTATTTGTAAGTAAAAAACTCATAGAAGGTCTAATTAAAGTTGAAAAACATATGCAGTTTATTGGAAATGGGGACTTTACACATAAAGTCGATGATAAGTTTATTAATAGTGAAGATGAGATAGGTTCAATATTTAAAACTATAAAAGCAACTGAAAATTCTATTGGAGAAATGATTAATGTTGTAAAAAATTCTATAGAAAAAACTGATGAGAATTCCACTAGCCTAGCAGCTATATCAGAAGAGTTATCAGCTTTAACATCTAATATATCAAGTGCTATAGAAGAAGTAGCAAAAGGAACTAGTAAGCAATCTTCTGATTTAACAGAATCTGTGGAGAAGTTAGAGCTTTTTGGTGAAAAAATTAATACTGTTTCAAAAAATATAAATTTAATTAATAACTTATCTTTAGGAGTATTAGATAATTCTAAAAAAAGTAATAATGATATGGACTTGCTTATTAAATCTATAAAAGAGTTTAATGATAGATTTAAAGATTTTTCAGGTAATATGAAGTCTATGAATGAGGATATAAAAAAGGTAAATGAAATAACAGATTTAATAAATAGTATAGCTGAACAAACCAATCTTTTAGCATTAAATGCTGCAATAGAAGCTGCAAGAGCAGGAGAATCAGGTAAAGGATTTACAGTAGTTGCCGAAGAGATAAGAAAACTTGCAGAACAAAGCAAAGAATCATCACAAAGTATATATAGTATTATAGGAAATTTATTAGAAAATACTAAGGTTATAGTAACTGGTACAGAAAGTATGGGAAATGAACTTGAAAAACAAAAAGAAACTATAGAAAATACTATAAATTCTTTCAATCATATATCAAGTTCAGTAGAAGTTGTAACACCTAAAATTAATGAAATAACAATAGCTTTTGATGAGATAACAAAAGATAAGGAAAATATATTAAATACTTTAGAAGACCTTTCAGCTATTTCAGAAGAAATATCAGCATCGTCAGAAGAAATATCAGCATCAGCAGAAGAATTAAATGGTTCAAGTGAAGAGGTCGCTAAAAGTGCTCAAAAATTATCAGAAGGCACTGTTGATGTATTAGAAGAAGTTAAGAAATTTAAACTATAATAGAATGCTAATATGAAATTATAAGAAAATATACTCCCTTTAGTTACCAGTATTTTAATTTTAAAATTTAATCTATAATTTATTTGAAAACGTAAATAGTTACAACACGTTTTTGAATAAATTAAGGGAGAGTTTTAATATGTTAAGATTCAAAAAGCTAATATCAATAATATTAACTTCAACCACATTAACAGGAGGAATTATTTCTTTAAGTAGTGTACAAGCACTTGCAAAAGAAACTACAAAAACAACTAAGAAATTAGAATTAGAAACTTATAACTCAACAGCAGTAATAGAAAATTCAAATTTAGAAATGAAGTTTGTGGCAAATGCTAAGTTCTTTGAAGATTCTTATGATAATAAACGTACAGTATTTTTATCAACAGATGGTTCATTTATTAATTCAGCACTTAAACAAGATGGTTCTTATTGGTATGGATCAATGTATTGGCCTTCAAGTTATGAATGTTCTATTGATATTATAGACGAAAAAAATACAGGGGGAGAAACACAAATTGTTTCAAGTACTCCTAAAAACACTATAAAATCTTCACGTGTTAGTAATACTGTAGGATATTCAATAGGTGGAGTTATTGGAGTTGTAAAAGATGCACAAACAGCAACTCTTAATGCTAGTTTTAGTAGAAGTCAAAATATAAGTTACGACCAAGAAAACTTTACAACTATTCAAAATAAAGATACTATACATAATACAAAATGGACAGTAAAGTTTGACTCTACTCCAGATGGTTATGATAGAGATTATAGAACAACTTATGCTGGAAGCCCACTATTTATGAAAACATATCGTTATAATACAGGAAAAGATAATTTGACATCTATTGAAAAATTACCTACATTAATATCTGGAGGATTTTCTCCAAGCTTTTTAGTTGCATTAAAAGCCCCTAAAAAGAAAAAAGAAACTATTGTAGATATAACTTTTAAAAGACATACAGATTTTTATGAAATGAACTGGTGTATTGGGGAAAAATGGGTTGGAACTAATAGTTATAATAATGAAAAAAAATGCACAAAACGATTTGTTATAAATTGGAATAAACATACCATAAAAACACTTGAAGAATATAATAAAGAAAAAGAAAATAAAGAAATTAAAGCTCTTATAAAAAAATTAAACAATGAAGATAATAATCTTTTTATGGGAGATGAACCTACTACACCAGAAAAAGTTGATATAAAGAAAAGAGTAGAAGAACTGGAAAATAGTGGAAAAATAATAAGGATTTGGAACGATATCCCAAGTGAAACAAAGGTATTACCTAATGGTGGAGTAATTATAGGTGGAAAATGGATATGGGAAACTGTTAAATAATTGCATATAAAAATGAAAAGAGAATTCTTTATTAAAGAATTCTCTTTTTATTTATAAAAATAATTTAGAAATTTTTCTAAATCTTCTTTTTGAAAATATTTACTCATATCTCCAATATCACCGTGTTTAGTATCCCCATCAGTTATTCCATGAAAATCTGACCCACAAGTTATTAAAAGATTATTTCTTCTTGCAAAACTTATTAAATTTTCAGTTTCTCTTTTAAAATTTTGAAAATAAATAGCTTCTATTCCATCAAAATCATACTTTATTAATTCTTCTAAGGAAGTTTTTTTTACGAGTTTTGGATGAGCAAGTATAACTATAGCATTATGTTCTTTAAGGATTTTAATTCCTTCTTCAATAGAAACCTTTTTGTTATGAACATAAGCAGGGCTATCGTTAGAAAGAAATTTTTTAAATATATATTCCCAATCATAAGGGTATCCAGCCTCTATTATGGTAGATGCAATATGTGGACGGGCAATAACGCCATTACTTTTTTCTAAAACCTTATTATAATCTATGTTAATATCAAAATATTTTTTTAAATTATCAACTATTTTTTCCCCTCTAGATATTCTAGAATCTTCTATGCTTTTTAAAAATTCTTGCAGTTTTTTATTTTTATAAGATTCATTTTTAAAAAAACCTAAAATGTGAATGCTTTCACCATTATGAATTGTAGAAAGCTCTATTCCTGGAATTACCTTGATACCTAAATTTTTACCTGTAGATAAGGCTTCAGAAATACCTTTAGTTGTATCATGGTCAGTTATAGCTATTAGGGAAACATTATTTTTTTTAGCTCTTTCAATAACATCTTTTGGAGAAAGCTTTCCGTCAGAAGCAGTTGTATGACAATGAAATTCAACTTTTTTATTCAAAATATCACTCCTTTGTACTTTTGTATTTCTATGATAAAATAC
>JANZXU010014456.1:0-13891 GCA_027576215.1 Amissidens hainesi | reverse complement strand
ATTTAGAAATTTTGCTTATAAAACTAAAAATAGCATTTTTGCTTTATGCAAAAATGCTATTTGTCTACAAACTGAAACTATTAAATATCTTTATATTTAATAGTTTTTTATTATTTAAATGTCTAGATAGTTAATTTTTTTATAGAAATAATGCTTATACTTGGAGCAAACATTTTTTCAACTCCATAAAATTTAATTGTATTTTCTCCCTTCTTTAACATAACTCTAAATTCTGCTTCATTATCTATGCATTTTGTTTTTTCAAAAAAATAAATTTTCCCATCTTCTTCTTCATTTATGTCAAATCTAAGAAAACTATCCTTATCTGTTCTATAAATTAAAGTCATAAAATATATACCCCTACTCTCTACACTAACTTTCATAGTAACAGAGGCCTTATTACTAAATCCTAAATTTTCAATAAAATCTCCTATGATATGAACATTATTTTCTATTTTTCCCTTAGTTAAATCATAACTTCCTTTTGATAAAGTTTTATCAACTACAAACTCAGAATAACCTCCTATTAAAGTGAAAGCACCTAAAAAAGGTGAATAGTCATTACTAATTGTAGTGGAATTTAATCCTCTAAAATTAATAATATTAGATCCTTTTTTTAAATTAATCCTAATTTTTAAAGTTGGTAAATCTGATAAAGACCAATCATTATTTTCCATATTATTTTCAAAATAAAAAATCTTATCATTTACTACAGCCTCTATAAAAGTATATTTTCCTATAGGTTTATACTCAAGTATTCCATTGTATTTACCTGAATTTTTAACATCTACTTTTATTGTTACTTCTCCCTTATTAGGTCCCCCTATATTAGTTACTAATCCATAATTATTTACTTTAGCACCATTTTTTAAAATTCCCACAGAAGTATCATACCTCATTGAAAATACATCTTTTTTCAAATCTAAATTAAAATTTCCTATTATAGGAGCAAACTTATCTATATCTCCTGCAAATTTAATAATATTATTTCCTCTTTTTAACCTCAAAGGAATAGTAAATGTCTGAGCATTTATTATTTCCCAATCTTGTGTTAACGGTACCTTGTAAATATTGGATAATTTATCTTCATTTATATCAACACTTAGAATTCTTTCATTAAAACCACATAAATATTTAAAACCTAAATCAAATATTCCTGAATTTTCACTTTTTATAATAAGAGTAATAAATCCTTTTTTAGGTCCGCCAATAAATGTTATAAAATCTTCTACACCATATTTTTGTGTACCATTATGAAATTCTATAGAAAGTATTGTATAGGGTTTAATTGAAGGTAACTTTATTTCTGTTATAGTTACATCTCCTAATAATGGAGTATCATAAGAATCATGTTTTAAAAAATGAATATATGACTTCGTTCTTAAAAATTTATTTACAGTAATCACCTTAGTATCTTGTTCTTTTAAACTATTTGTTTTAGGTGGATTAAAACTTTCTTTATCACCATTACCAAAGTCTATATAAAGTTTTTCATCTTCATTTAACTTAAGATATTTTATATCTATTTTATATTCACTTGCTTTTTGTAAATCTAAATATAAGCTAAAATATGATGGATTTTCTTTTCCTAGCCCATTAATAAAATTAGGATTTGTATTATCAATGGCAACTCCTCTTTCTATAGCTAATTTTGCTAAACTATAAGTTTTTTTAAATAATTCTATAGCTTGTTGTGTATAAGACTTACTAATTTTCACATAACTAAGTTGAGGAACTATATCTATTCCATTACCAAAAAATTTAATATAATTTTTACCTTTATTTAAAGATAAAGTTATTATACATTCATCAAGTTCTAAATTAAAACTATCTGCTATTAAAAAGTTTGCTGATAAAATACAAATAGTACTAGTATTAACATTTTTATTATCTATAATATCTATTTTTAAAGCCACATCTATCTTTTCTGGTAAATACTTGATATTAAAATCGTATAAGCCTTCTTCATTAATATTTACCTCTATTGTAACATAACCATTATTTATTCCACCTATTCCACTGACTAAATTATTTTCTAAGTTTTTAATAGCACCATTTTCTAAAGTTCCATCTACAAAATTATAAATAGAATCTTTAATAGGTTTACTTAATTTCATTTCTATTTTTAGTATATCTGGAACAGTATTTACATAGTCACCATGAAAAATCAATGTGTTTTTTCCCTTTTCTAATAGAAATGATATTATAAACACTGATATTCCATCAGATTTAGGTATATTATAAATAAAATCTTTATTATTTAAATTAACATCTAAAGCCAATATACTTCCTTCTGAAGTAGCTACTGTTATATATATATCATACCAACCAAAATCACTAGCTATATAATTCATAACATATTTTCCATCATTAATTCCACCTAATCCTGTTAAAACTCCTTTTGATAAAACACTTGCTCCATTTAGTGTATTTCCTAATAAAAATTCAGAAGATTCATCTTTTAACAAATTTATAGTAAAACTTCCTAAATTGGGTGCCTCATCTTTACCATTACCATGAAATTTTAATTCATTAATTCCAGCTACTAAAGATAACGAAACTGAAAATACTCCTGATTTATTTTCATTTACTTTATATATAGTTTCTGTTTCAATTCCATTAATGGATATTTTAAAAGGTGCCTTTCCATTCATATAATTTAATTTAATTTCATATTTCCCTAAAATTTCTACAGGAACCTTAACTATAGAATATCCATCTTGAAGACCCCCAAGATTAGTAACCATATTATTTTTATCTATAATAGCTCCATTCCCTAAAGTTCCATTAGAAACATTGTGAGTATTAGAAACTAAAAATATAGAAGTATCTATATTTTTTATCTCGTAAATTTTAATAGGTCCTAAATTAGGTGAATAATTCAAGCTATCTCCATGAAACTTAAGTGTATTATTCCCTGCATTTAAATTTATGGATGTGGTAAAAGTTTTTGTGAGTACTCCCTCCTCTATATCACTTGCAATTAAATTATAAATTTCTTTGCTTTGAATTCCATTTATATCTATTTTTAAAGGTTTTAAATTATCAGATATATATTGTATCAATAAAGTATATATTCCTTCTGCATTAACATTAACAGTTATAATCACTGCCCCATCTTTAGGCCCTCCAATGGCATTAACAAAATTTGTATTAGAATCTACATAAGCATTATTTTCAAGTACTCCCTTTGATAAATCATTAGTAACTTTGGGTAATGCTACTATAAATTCTCCAAGGTAAGGAGCTTTGTTGTTTCCATTACCATAAAACTTTATAACATTATCTCCACTATTTAAAGTTATGGGTATAGTAAAAGTTAAAGGCATATTAATAGACCATTGTGATAAAAAATTAGTATAATAAATTTTATTATCCTCTATACCATTTACATTAATTTTAAAACTAAGGTTAGGTTCATAGCATACATAATTTAATAATAAATAGTAACCACAACTATTGGTAACATTTATAATAACTTCGGAAAAACCATTATTATTTCCACCTATATAAGAAACAAAATTATACCCTTTTAATTTTTTAACTCCATTTAATAAATTACCTTGAGAAACATTATAAACAGCTTGAATATTAAACATATTATTTTCTTTTGTTTGCTGGTTACTCATAAAAGTACCTCCAAATGTTAACAAATTTAATTTTATACATACTAAAAAAAATATATATATATAATATGAAAAAAAAATATATATGTTTAACCTTTTATTTTCTCTAGATAATAATTAAATTTATTACTTAAGTATTTATAAGAATTTAAATATCAAAGTTAATACATAAGTCATAATATAATATTATATGAAAATTTTTCTCTTTAACTTTCATAAAATAGGAGGCCTTAATTATTATGAATTTAACAGAAAATTATATAATAGATATTATAAATAATTATTATACTGCTTTTTTATATAAAAAAAATGTAGTTGGTATGTCATTAGGAAATAAACTAATTAATAATATAGATACTAAAGAGCCTTGTTTGCAAATATTTGTAAAAGAAAAAATTCCTTCAAATAAATTATTAAATTATGAAATAATACCTAAAACATTTAAAGGAATTAAGACAGATGTTATTGAATCAGGTATTTTTGAGTTTAATGGTTCTAGTAACAAAAATTTAAAAGATATAGCTTTATTAAAAGAAGCTAAAAGACCCATACAATCTGGTTTTGAAATTAGTCCTTTAGCTGAACCTCCTGTTCCTACAGGAACTCTTGGCGCTATAGTATTTGATAATGAAAATGATACCCCCTATATATTAAGCTCTTCTCATGTATTATCTAATTATAATAAACTTCCTATGGGAACTCCAATTATTCAACCTGCAAAAAAAATTATAAACACTCAAACTTCAAATAATCAATATAATAAAGTAATTGCTTATTTATATAAAAAAACCTTTTTAAATTATTCTTTAATAAACACTTATTCTCAAGGTTATAAATTTTCAGAAATTGAATTTAATTATGCTGATTGTGCCATTGCTAAAATAACTTCTAATACTTCATATAATAAAGAAATTTATAAAATAGGAACTATAAAGGGAACTAAAGAACCTAAAGTAGGTCTAAAAATAAAAAAAATTGGTAAATCTACAGGGCTTACTACAGCTACTATTATTTCTATAGATGGAATTTATAATGTTACATTTGAAAATTATTTATTTGCCTTTAAAAACTGTATAACTTGTGAAAAAATATGTAAACCAGGAGATTCTGGTAGTTTAGTTTTAGATTATTATAATAGAGTTATAGGATTGTTAATAGGTTCTTCTGTACTACATGATGTTATAACTCCAATTAATCCAATATTAAATTATCTTAATATACATTTTTAGTATTAAAAATATATATTTAATTTTATAATATTCTATCTATTATAAAATAATTAACATTTAAAAATAAAAAATAAACCCTCCTATGTTTTAATAATTTTTTTAACAAAGGAAGGTTTTTTATTTATAATAATCTATTATTTAATACCATATAAAAATATTAATAATTTTTTTATTAGAATCTTATATTTAAACTATATTATAATAAAGTTTGAGAAGGTACTTTAAATAATGGAGTTAATAAAAAAGATCTTAAATCTGGTGCATCATCATTTTTATCTCCATAAAACTTAATAGTATTATTACCATGTTTTAAAGTAATAATAAATGTTTTATTACCAATTTCATTGTCTGTTTCATCTAGAATGTAAATATTCCCATCTTCTTCTCCATTAATATCTATTAAAAGTGGTAATGGCATATTTTTAGATTTATAGTGTAAAATCATTGAATAATCTCCAGTACCAAAGGATTCTACAGTCATTGTAACAAATCCATTTAATCTACCACCTAAGTTTACTACCAAACCATTTTCATAATCTATACCTGCTCCATTTCCTAAGAGTCCTTTAGTAATATCAACACTTCCTTCTGGTAATTTTTTAATATAACCAAAATTAGCTACTCTTAATTTCAAAGAACCTAATTTAGGAGCATAACTATTCTTTTCCCCTCTAAATTTAAGCATATTAATTCCTTCCTCTAAATTTACCTTAAATTTTGCCTTTGGCAAATCCAATGTAGAGATAATTAAGCTCTTTAAAAATTGCCTTTTCCTAATAAAATTTATATCATTAATTAAAAGTTCTAAAAATCCTTCCTCACTAACTGCATCATATTCAATCTCTAAATCATATAGTCCTTTAAATGGAACAGTTACTTTTATGGATACTTCTCCAAGTCTTGGCCCTCCAATATTACATACTTTTCCTTCCTCATTGACTCTAGCTCCATTTTTTAGAACTCCAGATGCAATATCATAAACAATTATAGAATTGATAGAACTTAAAGCTAAAGTAAATTGACCTATATTAGGTGTAAGAATATTTCCATTGCCTTCAATCTCCACAATATTACTTCCAGCAATTAAATTTAAAGGAATAGTAAATGAGGCACCTGTTAAGGTTTTTTCTATATCTGTTATAGGGAACATATAACTATTATCTAATTTTTCATTAATTTTTATTTTTAAACTTCTTTTTACTTCAGGAGAAGTATATTTAATTCCTAAATCATATTGTCCTGCTAATTTTACATTTATAGTTAGAAGTACAAAACCTCTATTTATTCCACCTATAGCAGTTATATACCTTCCTTTTTGTATTTCTTTAGCTCCTCTTTTTAATTCTTGAGAAACTATTTTATAATCTTCTTTGTTTTTATTCTCTTCTGATATGGTAAAGTCACCTATAGAAGGAGCAAAATTAGCCCCATCGCCAGAAAATATAATAGTATTTTTACCTAATGCTAAAGAAATTTTAACCTGAAGGGTTTTTACTTCTTTTTTATCTGTTACATTACTTTTTTCTAAAGTAATTATCTGTGGATTATTAGCATAATTAAAATCTATTAAAAGTTTTTTATCCATTTCTGATGATAAATAATTTAATGTTAAAATATAATCATCTGATTTTGGAATATTTATATCTATAATTGCTCCACCTCTATTAACTCCACCTATATTAACAATATAAGTAGTATTAGATTTGGAAAAACTTGCTCCATTTCCAAGAATAGCAATTTCTTCATCATTCCAACTAGCTTTTTTTAAGTCTTCTGATATAATTGCTTTATCCCATTTATAAATTTTAGTAAAAGTTGTTGACTCTTTTATATTAGCTTCTTTAATGGAAATATCACCTAATTTAGAAACTTTATCTACTCCATTTCCATAAAATTTAATGCTATTAATTCCTTTTTTTAAAGGAACATCTATATTAAAATTTTGAAAAGATAATCCATTCTCTAAATCATTAGATATTAAAATACCTTCCATAGAAATATTATTAACATCAATCTTTAAAATATTATCAACTTCATTTTCTATATACTTAACATTTAAATTATACATTCCATCTTTATCAGCATTTACTTGTACTGTAACATTTCCATTATTTATTCCACCTATTTTTTCAATAAAATTACTATCAGGATCTAAAGCAGCACCACTAACTAAAATTCCATCAGATAATTTATAAATAGATTCTTCAATAGCATAAGCTAAGTTAATTTCTATCTTTAAAATATCAGGTACCTTATTAATGTAATTACCATGAAAAACTATTGTATTATCTCCATACTGTAATGAAATTATAATTTTATAAACAATTACTTCACTAGATTTTGGTATATTATAAGTAAAACCTGTATTTTCACCATTAATATCTATTAAAAGAATATTACCTTTAGAAGTATCTAAAGTTATATTTAAAATATATTTTCCAGATTTTTTTGTATCATAATCCATCATATATTTTCCATCGCTTACTCCCCCTAACCCTGTAATTACTCCTTCTGATAAAATTTTAGCTCCACTTAATACATCTCCATTAAAATCACTAGTAAAATTATTTTTTATTAACTCTAAAGTAAAACTTCCCAAATCTGGTGATATATTTTTTTTATCACCATGGAACCTTAAAGTATTAATTCCAACTACTAATGGTATAGTAACAGAAAATATACCGCTTTTTTCTCCATTTACTGTATATATTTTACCTGTATCTAATCCATTAATATCTATTTTTAACGGTCTATTATTATTAACATAATATATTTTCATTAAATATATTCCATAACTTTCTATAGGCATAGTTATAATACAAAATCCATCTGTAACTCCACCAATATTTGTAATAATTTTAAGTTTTTTATCTATAACTGCACCATTTCCTACTATTCCACTTGTAATATTATAAGTTTTGGCTACTGATGAAAATAAAGATGTAGAAGTATTTTGTGAAGAATTAATTATAAATTTCCCCAAATTAGGCCCATAATTTATACCATCACCATGAAATCTAAGAGTATTTATACCCTCATTTAAATTTACTAAAACATTAAAGGTTTTTATGGTATTAGCATTTATTCCATTAGTTAGGGGTAATATATACTCATCACCATTGTCAATACCATTAATATCTATCTTTAAAGGTCGAATTTTATCTAATGCATCATACTGAAAAGTTAAATTATATACTCCTTTAGTATTAACCTTTACTGTCACCGTTACAGCTCCATCACTTGGTCCTCCTATGGCATTAACAAAATTTTTATTAGGTTCTATAGATGCATCTCCTTCTAATATTCCTTTATGAAAACTATCAACTAGAGGTGGTAAACTTAAAGTAAAATCTCCTAAGT
Source organism: Amissidens hainesi (assembly GCA_027576215.1). NCBI lineage: Eukaryota > Metazoa > Chordata > Actinopteri > Siluriformes > Ariidae > Amissidens > Amissidens hainesi. Next base: position 5,676 of record JANZXU010014456.1, on the reverse strand, counting down.
AAGGTGCAAAACTGCTACCATCTCCATAAAATTTAATTATATTGCTTCCAGCATTCAAAACTATTGGAAAGGTGAAAATTAAAATTTCTGATGTATTCACTTGCGCTAAATATTTAGGTGAAAAAATTAAATTCCTTGTTATATTATTTATACTAACTTTAAATTTTAGATTTGGTTCAGTACATATATATTTAATATGCAAAAAATACAAGCAGGAATATGGTACATTTACATTAACCATAAAAGCTCCATCATTAGGACCCCCTATATCTCCAATAAAATTATAGTTATCAAGTTTTTTAGCTCCATTTAAAAGTTGAGCTTGAAAAATACTTACATTTAAATTAAATGGTTTAATTACATCATCATCTATACTATTAACTCTATATATTTCACTATTAAAATTATTGGATTTAGATACATTTTTCACAAAAAAATTTGAATTATTAATTTTTTTATCTGTTTCAAATTTCATATGAGTATCCTCCTTTAATAAAACTACCTAATTATATATAATATTTTTAAAAAGATATTTTGGTGATAAAATTAACTTTTTAAATATTATTGATATCCTTAAAAATTCAATAAATTTAAACTAATATATTTTTAAAATTTAATTTATAAAATAATATATTTATAAAAAAAATTGTAAATTTAAAAAGAAATTAATAATTATTTTCAAATAATGGTTTTTATTACAAGGTATATGTTATAACTATATTGTAGAATTAATTAGCCTTTCAAGTATATACAATACTAAAATTTAATTTAAGCTCAAAGAAAGAAGTGATTTAAATGATATTAGATAACAACACTATAATATATCCATTACCTACAGATAAATTATTAAATGATGAGGAAAAAATTTGGGGTATTATATTACCTGAAAGCTATAAAACTTTTATAAAAACTTATAATGGTGCTATACCTATAGAAAAAGTTTTTTCCTCTTGTAATGATAGCTATGTTATTGATAGATTTCTTTGTATTTTAGAAAAAATTAAGGATAGAGATTTAGAAAAATATGATGTAGATGCTGTTTTAATAAAAAATGAAGAAAATTTAACTAAAAATCAGTGTTTAATTGGAATAGAATTATTACCCATAGCTTTATTATCTGGATTAGATTTACTATGTTTAGATTATAGAAACTGTACTGACATTCCTAAAATTTGTGTTTGGAAAAATGAAGAGTCTACATTATTTAATCCTATAACTGAATATGTTTCTGATAGCATATCTGATTTTTTAAATGGTGAATGCTCTAAAAATATTATCTAAAGTATTAAGATTTAAATTTATCTAAAGTAAAAAGTATCTTTTTTAAAACATTTTACATAAGAAATTAAAAGCATTATAAAATTTAGTTAATTAAACTAAATTTTATAATGCTTATTTTAGTGTGCAAAATATGTTAACTTGATTTTTAGTAAATTGCTATTTTATTGATTTTTAAATAATTATCTTATTTGCCAGCAACTTTAACTTGTGCCATATCATAAGAATTAGTTGTATTTGATTTTGAAGAATTTTTCTTCTCTGCTATTAACATTTTATCAAAACGTGGAGCAATAAAACTATATAAAACCCAACCAGCAAAGGTTACTAGTGAACCATACATCATAGCTTCAAATCCTGCGGTATAAAGTGCATATAAACTATATATTGAAGCTAAAAATGCTATACTGTCTGTAACTCTTGATTTTTTTACACCTACATGCTCATCTTTCTGCATTACATTTAATGCTCCCATAGATAATAAATAAGGAATTAAGTTTGTAACTACCGCTAGATTAACTAGTACATAAAATTGTTTAGTTAAAGTTGGACTAATAGTCATTAATGAAAGTAATGTTTGAACTATAGTAATTATAACCATACCAACAACTGGTGCACCTGCACTTGTAACCTTATTAAAAATTTTAGGGAAATATCCTTCAATAGCAGAACTTTTAAACACTTGAGCAATAGTAAACTGCCAACTTAATAAAGATCCAAAACAAGATATAATCATTAATGCCATAACAATTTTACCTATAAATGGAGTAAACATATGTGCAAAAGCTAATCCAAAAGGTGCATTAGAATGTAATAAATCAGCATTTGGAACTATTCCTGCCATAACGTTTGTTGAAATAATATATATTATTGCAGCTCCAATTGTTCCTCCTAAACAAGCAATAGGAACATTTTTTCTTGGATTCTCTACGGCATCCATATTAGCTGATGCTGATTCTAAACCTAAAAATGCCCATAAAGTTATAGAAATTGATTGACTTATTCCATCAAAGAATGATAAATGATTAGGATTCCATGCACTTACATATAAACTTCCTTTAAACCAAAACCATCCAAAAACAGATATAAATAAAACTGGAATAATTACTCCCCATATAGTAATAGAACTAATTTGTCCAGTAATTCTTGCTCCTCCAAAATTAAGAACAGTAGCTAACCATAAAGTAAATATTGTCCATAATCCCACTGCAAGAGGTGAAAGAGTTACTCCTAAAAGAACTGATGCATATCCTACAGCTGAAATAGCAATAGCTGCATTTGCAATTAATAAAGATAACCCATAAGTATAATTTGCCATAAAACTACCGGACTTTCCATAGGCATACTCAGCATATCCTCCCATTCCTCCAGAATGATGACTAAACATACCACATTGTGCAAAAGCATATGCTAAAGCCATTGCTCCTAATGCAGTAACTAACCAAGAAAGAATTGACATAGTACCGACTTCAGCTAACTTAGTAGGAAGCATTATAATTCCTGATCCCATCATATTTATAGCAGTTAATATAGTTAAATGCATAACACTCATCTTATTTTTGCTCTTAGTACCATCTGTACTCATAATTAATACTCCTTTCAATATTATTTTTAAACATTGATAAGGTTCCCATTAAATCTTAAAGTACTTTTTAATTATTCAATTTAATATGAATATTTTTTCATTTTAAAATTAATTTTATATATTTTAAGACTTGAGGGAACTTTATTTATATAAATATACCCTCTAGATTCTAATTATAATTATACGTAGAAACTATTTTTAAAAAATATTTAAATAAAGGATATATCAAGAGCTGAATTATATAATTTAAACTCTTGATATTGTCCTAATAATTTTAATATTATACAATTTTATTTTTTATCTAACACATAACCATATGCTTTAACTTTATCAGTTCCATCTTCTTTTTCTAAATAAACTCCCTGAATTTCTGGTGAGAAACCTGGAAACTTATTAATACCTTCTTCTAATATTAAGAAATATTTTTGAGCTGTTTCATTCCATACTTCACCTGGTACAACACAGAATATTCCTGGGGGATATGGTAAAGCTCCTTCTAATGCCACTTCACCTACTATATCAGTTAAAGGAACTAATTTAGCATTATTTCTTACTAATGCCCAGTTAGCATCAATAGGCCACATTTCTCTTTTTGGGAAATATTTAGCTCTAAATAAATCTTTTTGATATTTTTTAGCATTATTAGCTTTATAAAAATCATGCATTTCTTTACAAAGCATTCTAATAGTATATCCTTCATAACGCTCTTTATGATTACTATAAATTTTAGGTAATACTTTATTTAATGGAGCATCTTCTTTCACAAGTTGTTCAAACTGAATAAATTGTGAAAGAAGATTTTTCATTTTTATAGATGTTTCTGCTGGAGTTAATAGGAATAATATAGAGTTTAAGTCATTCTTTTCTGGTATTATTCCATGTTCTCTTAAATAGTTTGCAAGAATAGTAGCTGGAATACCAAAATCTTCATATTCTCCTGTTTTCACATTAATTCCTGGAGTAGTTAGCATAAATTTATTAGGATCTACAAAATACTGATTTTCTCCATATCCTTCAAATGAATGCCATTTCTGTCCTGTATGGAACTTAAAGAATTCAATATTGTTTGCTATTTCTTCTGTACAATACTCTTCCCATTTCTTACCATCAATTTCTATTGGAATAAATGGTTTAATTAATGAACAATTTTTTAAAACTGCTTTTCTAGATTCAATACCTAATTTAACACAATCAGCCCATAATTTTTTACCAGCTTCACCCTGTTGCATTTTTGCATTAACATCTAATGTTGCAAATAATGGATAAAATGGACTAGTAGAAGAATGTAACATGTATGCATTATTGAAGCGTTTACAATCTATATAACGTTTTTGTCCTTTTATATGTTTATCTTTCTTATGTATTTGAGAAGCTTGTGAAAAACCTGCCTGTTGTTTATGAACAGATTGAGTTACTAATATTCCAGGATCATTTTCATTTAATTCTAATAATAAAGGAGAACAATCCCTCATCATTGGTATAAATTGCTCATATCCTACCCAAGCTGAATCAAATAAAATATAATCACAAAGATGTCCTATTTTATCAACTACTTGTCTAGCATTATATATTGTTCCATCATATGTTCCAAGTTGTATAACAGCTAATCTAAAAGGTCTCTTTTCATTTGCTTTATCTTTATCAACTTGTGATATTAATTCTCTTATGTAATCTTCTTCAAAACAATGTGCATCAATACCACCTATAAATCCAAATGGATTACGAGCAGTTTCTAAATAAACAGCTTTACCTCCACATTGAACTAATGCTGAATTATATATAGATTTGTGATTATTTCTATCAAATAAAACTAAATCCCCTGGAGAAACTACAGCACTTACAGCAATAGCATTAGAAGTGCTTGTACCATTCATTACAAAATAAGTTTTATCTGCATTAAATACCTTAGCTGCATGTTTTTCAGCTTCCATTGCAGGTCCTTCATGTATTAATAGGTCTCCAAGTTCTACATCTGCATTGCAAATATCAGAACGGAAAATATTTTCTCCATAAAAATCATAAAGATATCTACCTGCTGGATGTTTACGGAAATATTGTCCTCCTTGATGTCCTGGACAATCAAATTGAAAATTACCTTTTAAAACATAATTACTTAATGTTTTAAAAAATGGTGGCAATATATTTTCTTCATATGTACTAGCAGCTGTTTCAATTTCTCTGCTATAAAGATTTTTATCAAATTTATTTCCATCTATTACATGATAAACCTTTTGAGAAAATTCATCACTTAAGGTATCACTTTCCTTTAAAATAACAAATACCGGAACTTCAAACTTTGTATTATAAACATCATAAATAAAATTTGGATTTAAATCAGTCAATACCACTGCCGCTACATCTGTATAATCTGTATCTTTAACTGAAATTACTTCTCTATTAGTAAAAAAATATTCTTTAGCATCTTCTGTACAAGCTATCTTTAAGTTTTTCAAATTTAATTCCTCCTTATATAGTAATTATATTTTATCAATAAATTAATTAATATTAAAAATTTATAATAATTACATTTTGAAAGATCTTTCACTTGTGATTATACCATAATTTTTAAATAAATTATCATTTAAAGTAAATTTTTACATATATTTTGTCATATTAAAGAATTTTATATATATTATTTAATTTTTTTAACTTTATTTATAAACTTTTTATATTTTTTTTGCTTTTAATATATGTTATTGTTAATTCAAAATTTACTGAATTTTCAAATTTTATTTTTAATACTATAATAGTGCAAAAATGCTTGAATAATTTTACAGCATAATAAAATAAAAAAACATTTATGATAAAACCCT
>JANZXU010014066.1:0-14037 GCA_027576215.1 Amissidens hainesi | reverse complement strand
AGAGCTAAAAATAGCTTAAGGTGGTCATATATCTAACTGTAAAATTTTAACTCTAAAAATGCACTATTACAGTTTTAATAATAAATTATTACTAAAATGACATGTTTGGATAAATATGCTATTATGAAATTAGTTTCAATTAATATGTATAATTATTAAATATATAGTATATTTAAATAACATATAGAAATAAATTTTAATTTTAAATGGAGCAATGATAATGAAGAAAAAAGTAATATTAGGAGCTATTTGTAGTCTTTTAATAATTGGAGGAGGAAGTTATTATATTAATTATAAAAATTTAAAAAATAATTCTAAGACCAATATATCAAAAATGGATAAAAAAGAAAAAGTAATTGAAATTCCTAGTAATGATTCGATTAAAGAAAACAACAAAAATAACGAAGTAAATAAAAAAAAATTGAAAAAATCTAATCAGGTTAATCATTTAGAAAATAATAAGGCTAATAAAAAAAATTCAATTAATGAAAAAGAACATATTAAAGAGTACCCTAAAAATAATGAAGTTTCACTAAGTAAAAAAGAAAATATAAATAAAAACATAACCACTTTTGTTAGTGATAACAGTAAAAAAAGCTTTAAGAGATATGAAAAAATGTTAAAAGATATAAAAAGTAATATTAATGTGTTTCATGAAAATTTAAATAAATATATTCCAAATGAAAATACAATAAATATGTCTTCAAATATTAAAGCACGAGATATTTACGAAAATATTATAAATTTAAAAGAGAATTTTAAAAATTTAAAAGAATTACAAATAAAAGGCTTACCTACAAGTAACATAGATAATTATAGTAATATTTTAAATGCTTTTAATGAATATTTAAATGTATTACCAAAAGCTATTAAATTTGATTGGGACTTTGAACATACTGGGTTAATTGATAGAAATGATAAAAAAGTATTGGAACTTGAAGTTATTAAGAAAAATTTAGATGATAAGATATAAAAAAATATTAAAATAATGAATTTAGGAATACATATTTTAAATTAGTATAACTTGAAATTTACAATAAAGATTTAAAAATAATATATTAAATTTAATAAGAAAGAGAGAATATGCAAATGAAAAAGTTATTAATAAGTTTAATTATAGGAATGTCAATTACATTATGTGCGTGTAATACCAAATTAACTCAAGCTGAAATAAGAGACAGGGATAGTAAAATATTAAAGGATTATAAAAAGCTGTATAACTTAGATTTAAAAGCTTATAACAATAGGAAAACTCAAGATGAACTTATAACTTATTGGGAAAGAGAAGCTAAAAATCATCCTAAAGAAGATATTTCAACAGTATTTCTTAGAACTCAATTAAATTATATTGAATTTGATCAGCCGGGCATAAAAGATGCATTTAAATCAATGTTCAGTTTAAATGCAGATGGAAAAAATAACTTTAAAGAATGTGATAAATCAGAATATAAAGATGCTAAAAAAATACCTTTTAAGGATTTAGAAAATTTATCTCAACTTAATAAAGAAGCTCTTACTTTACGTGAATCAGATGAAAAGCTAAAAGAATTTGATTTTAAATTTAAAAATGCAGAAGAAGAGTTACTATTAACATTAATGAAAGGTCATAAAGAGGGAGAAGGCATGAGTTCAGAAGAGTTTTTAAAATTAGATTATAAAAATAAATGGCATGAAATTTGGAAAAATCAAGAGCGAGAATTAAAGGCAATGAAAAAGAAAATAGATAATATGAAGTAATTTTATAAACAAAATAAAAGATAAAAAGGTTACATAATATAGAATGTAAATAAACTTGTATAATTTAAAAAAATATTACTAGAACTTTTTTATTCCAGTAATATTTTTTTGTTTAGGAATTTAATTTATCAATATGAAGTTATAGAAGAAAATTTTATGAGTTTTAAAAAATAGTTATATATATGTTCAAAAACGTAAATATAATAAAATAGCTAAAATGAAAAAAACATATAGATATAATTAGAAGGAGAAAAGTTTAAAGTGGGAAAGTTTATGAAAAATAATAAAAATAGAATAATATTAGTAGTATGTATGATAATATTTTCTCTAATGAGAATATTTCTTCCGCCCAAAATACTTTGTCTATCGTTTTTCTTTGTTCCATTTATAATAATATTTTTAGGAATAATTATATACCTTCCTAAAAAATAAAATTTAAAATAAAATTCCTAAACTTGATATTAAATAAATCTAAGAATTTTATATAACCTATTTATTTTTCAGAGTTAAAATATATAGAGGCTTGACCTAAATTATTTTCGATATCTATAATTTCCACAAGTAGATAATTATCTTTATTTTTTAGACCTTCTTTTGGAATTGAAACATGTAATAAATAGGCTTTTACAGTGTCATTATTACCTACAAATTCTTCAACTATATTTTTTACACAAATCTTTGAATAAATACCATTTATTTTAATATTGATTTCTTTAAGATTTGGAAATAGATTTTTTTCATTTTTTAGATAGTTGGATAAACTCATAGGTCTAAAATATATCATAAGAGCACTATAAGCACCATGAACTTTAAAAGCATTAAGACCATAAATTTCTAATTTATCTAGAGATACATTTATCATTAAATCTTTTTTAAAATTTATATTTTGACACCAAAATTCTAAATAGTTTATTCTATAATCTTTTACAGCATAAAAATAAGGGTATTTCATATTTTTAACATCTAAAATATAATTCCCATTAGTATCTGTATAGGTTAAATATAAATCATTAAAAAATTTATCCATTAGGCCTACAGAAGCATTTCTAATTGGATTTTTAAATTTATCTACAACTTTCCCAAATATTAAACTCAAATTAATCACCTCGATAAAAAGTATTCATAAATTTTTAGTTTATGTATATGTATTATAATTAAGATATTGTAAATGACATAGTTTTACAAAAATGATATTATAAAGTTATGGAGATTATAAATCAAGGTAATTGAAGTTTAAATATTATTTATGAAAAGTTATATTACAAATACAACATTAGGAGGGATAGACTTGTCAAGTAAGTGTAAATTAATATTAATATATCTTTCAATGTTTATAGTAACAATTGTACTAAAATCAATATCTGATACGCCCTATGGATGCAATAGTGATGCAGGATTTATACTAATTTGTAATACTATATATTTTTTAATTTTAATTAAACTTTTAAAGATAAATAAAAACTCTAGTACTAAATTTTTAATTATTATTTGTTTGTTATTTATTGTACTTATAGTTGATAAAGATTTATTTTATTCTAACTATATCCAGTGTACTCCTGACCCACTTATGTTTCCAATATTAAGCTTCATCTTATGCTTTATATTAATGCCATTTACAATAATATTTGATACGCTTTATAATTTAAAATTATTTGACTTTTCATTTATTTTTATACCAATTTATTTTATAGCTAACATTTTTATTAGCAGAGCAATTCTTTCCTATAATAAAAAGGATTTTAGAATAAATAGTTAATTAAAAAAATATAAAATGAAAGGAGAATAGATTTAATGAGGAATTTGTATTTTTAATACTAATTTTCATTAAAGAAGAATTATGGAATTTAAAGAATTAGAATTATCCAATATAAAAGATATTTCAAACATGTATATTGAAACTTTCAACTCACCACCTTGGAATGATAAGTGGACAGTTGATACAGCATCAAAAAGATTAAGTAGAATGATGAACTGTGAGGGTGCGTATGGAATAGTAGCTTATGAAGATGATGATATTTGTGGAGTTATTTTAGGGTGTGAAGAACAGTTTTATACTGGACTTGTATTTAATGTAAAAGAATTTTGTATTAATAATAAAATGAGGGGAAGAGGTTTAGGAACAATAATATTAGAAGAATTTCAAGAGAGATTAAAATTTAAAGGAATATCTGAAATTATTTTATTAACTTTAAGAGGAGAAAAAACAGAAGGCTTTTATAATAAAAAAGGATTTGTAAATTATGATAGAATGATTATTATGGGTAAACAATTATAATTTGAGAATTAAAATGTTTTTTAATTATTATTGGCATTAGTAATATATAAATTAAATATATATATCAACATTTAAATATTTTAATACTAAAGAAATGTCATTAAAAACTGCATTTGACCCATCCTTAGGACCACCCATTAATAATCCTACAGCTTCATTTTTATCATTTAATACAAGCGAACCTGAATCACCGCCAAGATTAAATAGATCTGCTCTAAATTGGTCTTGATAAATAGAATGCTTGTTTTCAAAAGGAATAGTAGTAGTTACTCCAGTAGCAATAACTGTTCCTTCACTTAATCCGGTTACAAAACCTACTTTTTTAACGTTTAGTCCTAAAGTCGCTTTTGAAACTCCAGTTAATTTACCTACTCCAAATATTTCATTAGAAATTAATGAAGTATTTTTAAGTTTAGCAATTGCACAATCTACTTTGTTTATAGATTTAGGATTATCTTCTTTGAATGTAATATCAACATAGGTTGTTAAATTTGCAATTATATCTTCAGGGAAATTTCCATTAACTCCTTCACTAGGTTGTAGAATTGGAGTCCCTAATGGGAGGGTATTTGTTTTAGCTAAAACATGATTATTACTTAAAATGAAGTATTGTTTTAGAAAAAGAAATTTTTTAAAAACAATACATGATATAGTTCCCTCTGATTCAAAATCACCTGAACTTATAGAGGAGCCAATTTTGAGTGGTCTAAATTTTTGAGGAATTATTTCTTTTGAGTGTAATAAAGGTTTGCCTGTTTTGATAACATCAGTTTTAATTCCCATATATTGTTTAGGAATAATATTGCTTTTTGATAAGTGCTTTTTATTTAATTTTTTATCGACGAAAACATTAAGACAAAGTTCTTTTGTATTTACATTATTTATAGTTTTATAGCCAAGTCCTATTCCATTTACATTTTCAAAGTTTAATAAATACTTATAATAATTATGTGAAATATCTAAAATGGCATTTTCTAGTGAAATCATAAAAACCTCCTAGTTACAATATTGAAAATGTGTAAATTTCATATATTTATAATATGTAACTAAGAGAATTTTGATTATAAATAAAACTTTTCTTTATTTAGAGTTTAAAATAATATTTAATTTTTAAAAGTAATAAACGAATGCTTACTAAAGAATTCATGTGTTGAAATTATATATTTTATAAAAACTTTAAATGAAATTTTATGTTTAGATTTATTTTAAAAAGCCAACTTTATTAAATGGATATATCCTAAACTGAGCTTTAGCTTCGATATCTTTGCCATCTATATAAGGATTTATCCAATATCTAGAATCTAAACTAGCATCTCTATTATCACCTATCAAGATAATTTTTACATACTATTTTATTATACTAAAGTTAATAAAATTTATAAACTATCTAATTTTTAGTCATATATTTGGAGTTAATAAAAATTAAAAATGTAATCTAATTCTACAAATTTTACATTTATGATATAATTTTCATATAAGTTACTATGTGGTTAAAGAAAATATTCAAATGTGCGTAAATTTATAATAAAAAATATATTTTAAGGAGAAATAATGATGGAAGAAGTAAAGAAATTAAAAAAAGAGATAAGATTTAGCTCACGTATATTTTGGGCAGCATTATTAATTATACCAATTACAAATGCAGTTGCTCAAAATAATTTTAAGCATTTGCCAATTATATTAGGAGTAAATATATTAATTGGATTTACTTTAATGGGATTAATGAACTTATATATAAAAAATAAACTTAGAAAGTTACATAAAAATGAATAAATCAAAAAAGGCAGATAAAATAATTAAAAATATAACTCTACCTTTTGCAACAGCTATAGCTATGATAGTTGTACCCTCTTTAAAAGTTAAAGATTATGAAACTGCATTATTTGGAATAATTCTTGCAATGTTACTAGTTACTTTTGTTGTTTATAGAGAGAAAAATAAAAAATAAGATTAAATAGGAGTTTATATCATGGGAGGAAAAAGAAAAAAACTATCTAGATATTTTTGGGATGTCTTGATATTAGCTTGTTTTATGAATAGAGCTATGAATTTTGGACAGGATAAGTTTTTTGGTCGGCTTGCTACTATATGTGCAGGGATAGCTGTAATAGCTACTTGGATTATATATTATGAAGAGAGTAAATATAATTATATTAATATGGTAAAGAAAATAAGTATACAATTTTCAAATGCTTTTCTTACTCTTTGGGTACTTTGGAACATTTCAAATGGTGTAAGGAATGTACATATAGAATTAACATCTGTTATTTTAGCTTGTCATATTGGGGTAGGAATAATTATTCTTATGGATGTAATGTATTATTTAAGATTAAAAAGAGTAAAACAATAATTAAAAGTGTGGTTAAGCCACGCTTTTTTTATAAGAATCTTAGAAGATATTTATAACTATAAAATTTTCTTTTGATATAAGATATATCACATAAGTGGTATAATTTTTTTGTTTATAAATATAAAAAGTTCAATTATAATAATGTTTGTAATTAGGTATTTATTTTTTTAATTTTGAAAGTAAAATAGGATTTTTTTATTATAAACTTTGTTATAGAGAAGATTTTTTGTTATAATAACAATTATGTATTTACAAAGTAACTAAAGAAAGGAATAGATATATGATAACGGTAACTAACGTAAGTTTAAGATATGGTGCAAGAAAATTATTTGAAGATGTAAATTTAAAATTTACTCCAGGAAATTGCTATGGGGTAATAGGAGCTAATGGAGCAGGGAAATCTACGTTTTTAAAAATATTATCAGGAGAAGTTGAAGCTAATACTGGAGATATATCAATACCTTCAGATATGAGGGTTTCAGTTTTAAAGCAAGATCATTATCAATATGATGAGTTTAATGTAATTGAAACTGTAATAATGGGTAATGAAAGATTATATCAAATAATGCAAGAAAAAGATGCATTATATGCAAAGCCAGATTTTTCAGATGAAGATGGGATTAAAGCTTCAGAACTTGAGGGAGAATTTGCAGAACTTAATGGATGGGAAGCAGAATCAGAAGCTGCAACATTACTTCAAGGTTTAGGAATTGGAACAGACCTTCAAGATAAGAAAATGAATGAGTTAACAGGTGGAGAAAAAGTTAAAGTATTATTAGCTCAAGCTTTATTTGGTAAGCCAGGCGTATTAATACTAGACGAGCCTACAAACCACTTAGATATAAAATCAGTTATGTGGCTTGAAAACTTCTTAGCAAACTTTGAAGGAACAGTTATAGTTGTATCCCATGATAGACATTTCTTAAATATGGTATGTACTCATATTTGTGATGTTGATTTTGGAAAGATAAGATTATATGTTGGTAACTATGATTTCTGGTATGAAGCTAGTAACTTAACAATGCAAATGGCAAAGGATCAAAACAAGAAGAAGGAAGACAAGATAAAAGAACTTCAAAACTTCATAGCTAGATTCTCAGCTAATGCATCAAAATCAAAACAAGCAACTTCAAGAAAGAAACTTTTAGATAAAATAAGTTTAGATGAAATACCATCATCTTCAAGAAGATATCCGTTTGTAGGATTTAAAATGGAAAGAGAACTTGGAAATGAAGTTCTTGAAGTAGAAAACTTAAGCAAAACAATTGAGGGTGTAGAAGTTTTAAAAGATATTTCTTTTAGAATAAACAGAGATGATAAGATTGCTTTTGTTGGTGATGAAATTGCCATTTCAGCTTTATTTAAAATAATAATGGGAGAAATGGAAGCGGATAATGGTAGCTTTAAATGGGGAATAACAAGTTCACAGGCATATTTCCCAAAAGATAACTCAGATTATTTTAATGACCGTGATGAAAGTCTTGTTGATTGGTTACGTGAATACTCAGACGATAAAACTGAAAGCTATTTAAGAGGATTCCTTGGAAGAATGTTATTCTCAGGTGAAGAAGCTTTAAAGTCTGCTAAGGTTTTATCAGGAGGAGAAAAGGTTAGATGTATGTTATCAAAAATGATGTTATCTAATGCTAATGTTTTAATCTTAGATCAACCAACTAACCACTTAGACTTAGAATCAATAACAGCTGTTAATAATGGATTAAAAGATTTTAAGAGTGTTGTTTTATTTGCAACTCATGACCATCAGTTTATGGAAACTATAGCAAATAGAATAATTGAATTAACACCAGAAGGTATGCTTGATAAGAAGATGACTTATGATGAATATTTATCTAGTAAGGGAATTCAATAATAAATAATGATTTTTAAGAACTAGATTTTAACAATAATGTTAAAATCTAGTTCTATTTTTATAAAATTGTTATACATAAATGAAGAGAAAAAAGAAATTATGTTAATGCAAGTAATTTTTTTTAATTAACGAAATAAATGTTATAAACATAAACTAAATATAGATAGTATTTAGGATGTGATTTAAATGAATAATAATACAATTGAAGAAATTATAGTTGAGAAATTTAATGAGCAATACAAAGATAAATTTAAAAATATAAAAAAGGTAATTAATGATTTAAATGAAGTTAATGGTTGGGAGCAAAGGTTTGAAATTTTAAAAGAAGTTTTAAGGACTCTACCAAAGATAGAATTTACTTTATCAAGAGGAATTTATAGAGGAAAATTTTTAGTGTATTATATAATATCGAATAGATTTCTTATAAGAGAAGTAGAATTTTGTTTAAAGGATTATTATGTTTTTGTTAATGGCAAATATATTTTAGTGGATTTTAAAAATAACATAGCAAATGGTGAAAATATATTTAAAGATGAAAATATTTATTTTATTTTAGAACTTAAAAAATTAGAAGATAGATTTGTATGCAATACAGGAGTTAATGAAATTAGATTACAAGAAAGTTTAGAAGAAAATTCAGATAAAATAAAAGAGAAAAAGTTTAAAAAAATACAAGATAAAGATTTAATTTTTGATGATGATTTTTTATTAACTGAAGATAATGAAACAATAATTTTAGATGAAAATTTAAGTGAAGAAGAAATAGAGGAAATATTAAAAAATTTTAAATGATGAAATTTTATTTTTATCGGATTATAAAGGATAGTTTAGATATGATTTACATTCCGATTTTTTAAATTATAGGGTTTCCATATTAAAAGTTAAGTTATGCATAGTATACTTATTATAACTACAAATATATATTAAATGAATAAGTTAAGTTTCCAACTGAATACACTATATTTAAGTATAAAAAAACTAAAAAGGTATTATTTAAGAATATTAATAAATTTCTAAATTTAATGTAGAGAGAAGCAAATATAATTTGTAGATAAGCTTCTCTTTTTATATGGTATAATTTCATATATAGTTGTTTTTAAATTAAAAATACAAGAGCAAAAAGGAGAAGACATGAATTTAATTACTATAGAAAATATAACTAAAAACTATGGCGATAAAGCTATTTTAGATAATGTAAGTATTGGAATAAATGAAGGTGAAAAAATTGGACTTATAGGTATTAATGGTACTGGAAAGTCTACTCTTTTAAAAATAATAGCAGGAGTTGAAATGGAAGACTATGGGAAAATTATAAAAGGAAATAAGGTGAGAGTAGAGTACCTTTCTCAAAATCCAGATTATAATTTTGAAGCATCTGTATTAGAACAAGTTTTTAAAGGTAATTCTCCAGAGATGAAATTATTAAGAGAATATGAGGAAGTCTTAGATAAGGTTAATTTGGGAGATATTGACTTATCATTAAAGCTTATAGAAATTCAAACTAAAATAGATAATATGAATCTTTGGCAACTTGAAAGTGAAGCTAAGACTATTTTAACAAAGCTTGGAATAAATGATTTTAGTAAGAAAATAGGAGAAATGTCTGGAGGGCAAAGAAAGAGAGTTGCACTTGCATCAGCATTAATAGCACCATCTGAGCTTTTAATATTAGATGAGCCTACAAACCATATGGATAGCGAAACTATAGCTTGGCTTGAAGAGTATTTAAACAATAGAAAAGGTTCTTTATTTATGATAACTCACGATAGATATTTCTTAGATAGAGTTACAAATAGGATAATAGAACTTTATAATGGAAGTATTTATTCTTATGAAGGAAATTATTCTAAATATTTAGAAAAAAAAATAGAAAGAGATGATTTAGAACTTGCAACTCAAAGAAAAAGAGAAAATCTTTATAAAAAGGAACTTGCTTGGATTAGAAGAGGTGCTAAAGCTCGTTCAACAAAGCAAAAAGCTAGAATTGATAGATTTGAAGAATTAAAAAATAATATGATAGATATTAAGGAAGAGCAAGTAGAATTATCTGTTGTAGGATCAAGACTTGGAAATAAGATAGTTGAGCTTAATAGTATAAACAAAAGTTTTGAAAATCAAGTAATAAAGGATTTCTCATACATATTATTAAGAGATGATAGAATAGGTATCGTTGGTCCTAATGGAGCAGGTAAAACTACTCTTATGAATATAATAAGTGGAAGTATTAAGGCAGATAGTGGAAGTATAGAAATAGGTGAAACTGTTAAAATAGGATTTTTCTCACAAGAGACATATCATATGAATGATAACTTAAGAGTAATAGATTATATAAGAGAGATTGGAGAATATTTACCTCTTGCAAATGGAGAGAGAATAACGGCATCTCAAATGCTTGAAAGATTTTTATTTACACCAGAAAAACAATATACTTATATAGGCAAACTTTCTGGAGGTGAAAAAAGAAGGTTATATCTTTTAAATATTTTAATGGGTGCACCTAATGTGCTTTTATTTGATGAGCCAACAAATGATTTAGATATAGCTACATTAACAATACTTGAAGACTTCTTAGATGGATTTAATGGACCGATAATTACTGTATCTCATGATAGATACTTTTTAGATAGAGTTTGTAGCAAAATATTTTCTTATAGTGGAAATGGAGATATAAAAATATTAAATGGTAATTATTCAGATTATCTATTATTAGAAAAAGAAAACGAAAGTGATATTACAAAAGAAATGCTTAGTAAATCTTATAAAACAGAAGTAATTAAAAAAGAAAAACCACAAAAAGAAAAGAAACTAAAATTTTCTTTTAAGGAACAAAAAGAGTTTGATGAAATTGATGATGTTATAGCTAATTTAGAAGATAAAATAGAGAGATTAGAAAATGATCTAGTAAGATTTTCAACAAATTTTATAAAGCTTCAAGAACTTATGAAAGAGAAAGATGACTTAACAAAAGAATTGGAAGAAAAATATGAAAGATGGACTTACTTAAATGAATTTGCAGAAAAAATAGAAGAGCAAAATAAAAATAAGTAATTTTAATTTACAAAAATGTAGCTGTTTATTCATATAAAAATCTAATCCGAGTGTTATTATTTATATTAATGAAAATATTAAGACAAATAACATAATAAGGAGATGATTTTAATGGATAAATTTTCAGAAAAATTATTTATAATTGAGGGTATTTTACTTGCAATTATAGGAATATTATTTTTTGTAAACCCTATAGACTCAACATTTATGTTTACTACAGTTGTAGGAATATTAGTTTTGGTATCAGGGATAGTTACAATTATTAGATCTTTTAAAACAGATAATAAACTTTTTTATATATTTAGTGGTATTATAAATATATTGTTTGGTCTAATGATATGGCTTTTACCTATATATAGTATACAAACTATTATATTAATTTATGGTATATGGGCTTTTATAAAAGGAATTTACTTAGTTATATCTTCAATTAAATACAGAAGCTTTGGATTTAACTGGGTAACTGTTTCTGATATTTTACTTATAATATTAGGTATATTTATAATATTCCAACCATTATTAACACTTATATCTACACCTTATATTATAGGAATTTGTTTTATAGTAGTTGCAATTCGTGAAATATATGTTGGATATAAAATGTAGTAATTTATAAATAAAAGTATAAAGTATAGGCATATATCTTATCTACTTTAGATTAAATAGGATATATGCTTTTATTTTAAGTTAAGTTTGTGTCTAGACTCTCAGTAACATTTTTAATCCATTTATTAGATTTAAATCTAGGAAGAGAAATTAAACATTTAATTATTTCTTCACCAGATATAAGGGTATATACCCAAACTACAGATAAATTAAAATACATTGAAGATAAAAATGCTATAGGAATAGCATAGGCCCAAACGCCCATAAGTTCTGTGAAGATTGCATAAGTTACATCTCCACCACCTCTAAATACTCCAATTATTATTGCTATATTGAAAAATCTTAAAGGAGTTAAAAGAGCCATTATTTTTAATATGTTGTTAGTACTTATATAAGTTTCTTGGGTAATTTTAAAGAACGATAATATAAGTGGAGAAACAGCTAGAACAAAAACACACATTATAATTCCTAGTAAAGTTGTGAATATACTTAGTTTATGTGAATAATCAATAGCTACTTCGTTTTTATTAGCACCAATTTTATTTCCTATCATTATAGAAGTTGCAACAGCAAGACCAATTCCGAATATGTTAAACATATTATTAACTGTATTAGCTATTTGAATAGTTGCAACAGCACTTACTCCGAGCTTTCCATAAGCAATTAAATATAAACTTGTGCCTAAAGACCACATAACATCGTTTAAAATTACAGGTGTTGAGGTTATAAAGTAAGTTTTTAATAGGGAAAAGTTAAATTTAAGCTCATGCAATTTAGCAGATACAATATTTTTCTTTGAATAGACTGCAAAAAGTATAAATGACATTTCTAAAGTTCTAGCTATTGTTGTACCAAGGGCAGCTCCATTTACACCCATTTGAGGAAATCCAAACTTTCCAAATATAAAAATCCAATTTAAAATAAAGTTTGCAATCAACCCAATCAAACTTCCATACATTGGTATTTTAGTTTGAGCTGTACTTCTTAAAGCAGAAGAATAAGCAAGAGTTACATTGGTTAAGATATAACTTAGGGAAACAATTTTCAAATATCCTATTCCAAGATTTATTACATCTATATCTGTTGTGAATATCTTCATTATGAATTCAGGAAAGAAAAATGCAAATATAGAAAAAGCAAAGGATGCAATACAGCCAACTGTTAAATTAATTCCTAAAAATCTTTTTATGCTTTTTAAATCTTTTTTTCCAAAATATTGAGACATAAAGATAGAAGCTCCACCATTAATTCCTATCATAGTTAACATAAAAAGAAAGAAATATTGATTAGCAAGTCCAACAGAAGCAATTTCTTTTTCTCCTAAAGAACCTATCATTAAATTATCAGTTAAATTTAATGAAGAGGTTATTAGATTTTGAATAACTATTGGAAGGGCTAAAACTAAAATAGTTTTTAAAAAAGCTTTATCTTTAAATATGCTTTTAATCAAAAAAATACCTCCTTAAACAAAAAAACAAGCAGATGGGTAATCTAAGCCGCCCATCTGCTTTGAATATACTTTAAAAAAATTACTAATATTATTATATACAATTTTAAAAAAAGGTGTCAATTAACAAGATGTATTTAAGAAAATAAATAACTCTAATTTAGGATTATTTTTAAAGAAAATGTGTATAATTAATTAATAAGTAGGAATTGAAAGGATTAAAAAAATGGATAAAGGATATACTGTAAATGACGTAATAGAACAAAGACCATGTCCTAGCATCACGCCAGTAGTTGTTGAAGTTAAAGGAAGACATGTTCCTGTTATTATAATAAAGGATTATAAGGAGAAATTAAGTGAAGTTAAAGAAGATGAGTTAGTAGGACTTAAAAGTTCTTCTATGGGAAATAAGAAAGCTTCTTTATTTTTAATGATTTTAAAATTTGGTGATGATTTTGAAAACACATATGATGTTTGGTTTGATTATGTATTTGAACTACATAGGAATTTTCTTTCTTTAATGCAAAAAGAGGATAGAATAATAGTAGATTTTAGAGATGAAGAAAATGAAAGATACATAACTTTAGAACTTGAAAATACAATAAAAGAACATATAGAGTATTATATTAATCTTTCTGAAGAAGAGGTTTTAGTTAAAGATGAAAAAGTAGAAAATTTAATAAATTTAAATAAAGTTAAAAGAT
>JANZXU010013929.1:0-14180 GCA_027576215.1 Amissidens hainesi | reverse complement strand
CAAAGTAAATTATTTTTTCTAAATAAATGTTCAGATAAATCAATTAGAATTGCAGATAGTATGCCAATTCCTGTTTGTAAATTTGCAAGAGCTTATTTTAGCAAGTCTTTTAAAGATATATCATCATATGGATATTGTGCTTCTAAAAAAGAAACTTATTATGGCCTAAAATTACATGCATTAGTAACTACTAATGGGTATATAAC
This sequence comes from Amissidens hainesi, assembly GCA_027576215.1. Classification (NCBI taxonomy): domain Eukaryota; kingdom Metazoa; phylum Chordata; class Actinopteri; order Siluriformes; family Ariidae; genus Amissidens; species Amissidens hainesi. The sequence continues at coordinate 13,974 of JANZXU010013929.1, read as the reverse complement.
TGACTTTATATTAACTGAGGCTAATGTTGATGACAGAGATGCTTTATTAGAATTAACTTCATTTTATAAGGATATTAAAGTAATAGGAGATAAAGGATATATAAGTGATAGCTTAGAAAAAGAGCTTATTAATGAACGTAAAATACACCTTTTAGCTCTAAAAAGGAAAAACAGTAAAAATCAACTGAATAAAAGTTTTCGTAATTTAATATCAAAAATAAGGAGACGGGTAGAAACATCATTTTCACAACTCGCAGGGCAATTAAATGTAAATAGAGTTTTAGCTAAAAGTAAATTAGGATTAATGACTAGAATTACACTAAAAGTTTTAGCTCATAACTTGTCTTATTTATTAAATAATTTAAGCGGTAAAACACAAAAGGTTGGTCAAATAAAGCACCTAATATTTAGTTAAAAATTCAAATATCAAGTGCCTTAAGAGATTGTTTTTTTGCTTTTTTTTGATTACCATTAACTTCTAGCAATCTTTAAACTAGCACAACAGGTTAAATATAAAGAAATCTACAATCTTTAAAACAACTTAAAATTATATTTAGTTTAATATATAAGTTCTAATAATAAATTTACATTTTAAAATTCATACGTAAATAATTGAGTTGCACTTCTTAAAATTTAAATGTAAAAACTTTTTTAGAAGGTATATATAAAATTTAAGCTGTTTAGATTTAAAAAAGCATTTTGGATAATAACTATTTATTCTCCAAAATGCTTTTTATTCGTTTTATAGAATTAATTTAACTGCATTTATTTGTTTATTAAATTACTACTATTACTAAAAGGGCATTTGCAGTAACAATTTTCCATAACAGAATTTGCTTCATTTAAAGTTGAACTTGGACATTGAACGGAATTACATTGGGACTTTGTATAATTTCCTATTATTTCAAAGCATCTTCTAAGAGGTCTTCCTTCTATTACTTCTACATGAATAAGTCTAGTTGAATCTTTAAAAATCCCTTCTTTGATTATATAAATTTTTAACTGTATTACTTCAGCTTGTTGAGGAATTCTAAAACTAAAGCTTCTATTAGGTTTTATTTTTATAGTAGTTTCTTTTATACCTTCTTTTCCAATTGTATAAATAAGTTCTCCCATTATAAAATCACTACTTTTATTAAGTGCATAAATATAATCTTGATTTTTAACTTTCTTGCAATCTATCTCATGACATCTAGGATTATCAACTGCCCCATAAGTTTCATAACACTTTGTAATTGGATCTACAAACGTAGCATTAAACATTTCTTTTGAATTTCCTCTTGAATTAATAAAAAATACCCTTAATAAAACTGTGTTTGCATCATCTGGAATTTGTATAGTCCTAACAAGCCCCATTTCAAAAGTAGGACTATCTACTACTTTAATATTTTTAGAACCTTTAGGATAATATGAAACTTGAAATTTTATTTTATTCATGCAACTGTTTAAAATATCTATATATTTCATTAGTAATCACCTAAAAACTTATTTAAGATTTCTCTTGCTAATATTAATATATTTTATTTTTTTTAAATTGCCCCTAAGTTATAGTAAATTGATTATTTTCCACTTGAACCAAGCATTCCAAGACCTCTTTTAGATGGTATAGCCTGTAAATCTTCAACTGAAATCTCTTCCACTTCCATCTTAGGTACAATCATCATAAGTGCTTGACAGATTGCCTTTTCATAAGGATATATTATGTACCCCTCTTCATTAAATATTTCTTTATTATCTTTTTTTATTATTACAATTGGTTTTGAATTAGTATTTGTTAAAGGAACCTTAATTTCATTTCTAAAACCAGAGTCAATTATTCCAGCTCTTTGCCCTAATCCCTTAACCCCTGTGCTTCCTCTTTCTTTTAATACCATTACATATTCACTAGAAAATGCACAGTATAGTCTAGTTGGTATTAGTTTAGTTGAATTTGTTTCTATCATGATAAAATCTTCATCAAAGTTTGCATAAATATCATATCCTGCATCTTCATCTCTTTTTGTAGGTATTATTACACTTTCATGACCTTTTGCAAAGTATAATTCGTTTTTATTTATTTCTTTTGTCATATAAAAAAATTCTCCTTTTATTATTTTAATAATTTTATTTTAATTGATTAAAAAATTTAATACAATACTATAATTTTATTTGAAAATTAGTTAAGACAAAATTAAATTGCATCCTTTTATTGCAATCTAATTTTGTCTTAATCTATACAAATTGTTTAATTATATTATTTTTAATAAAAATTTTTATTAAGTTATTTACAACAATATACATTCTTATTTTATTTCACAAATCCAAATTCAAAAAGTAAAGCTTCATTTAAAAGTTTTTTATCTTCAAAATTCAGACTTCCAACTTTCTCAATAAAGCATTCTTTTTCTACTGTTTTTATTTGGTCTACTAATATTGTATTTTCTCCATCTAATTCATAAATTTCATTGTTCAATTTTATTCTCGTTGGCATCATTTTTTCTTTTGAATCGTCTTCGTCAATTATAGCAACAGCTATAGTTTCAAAGTACTTATTATGACTTTGAATTACAATAGCATTTTTTATACCATTAAATTTTGAATTATTGCAATTTGTTAATTTAACTTTAAATATATCCCCTTTTTTCATCTTAAAATCTTCTTTAAATTCAGTTGATTTTTTTTCCAATATTCTCATCTCCTTGCCAAAGACTATACTATATTTTAACAAATTTTCGTATAAATTCATATATTTTTCACAAGATCAATATTTAAATTGTTTATAAACTTATTGTTAACTACCTTTGAATATTTCGTAAGTAGTATATATACTCTGCACTTAACAAAATTTTAAATTCATATTCATATAAACTGTATTAATAAAACCTCTTCACTTCTTGTAATAATTTGACTAATTAAAAATAGAACATTTCTAATTTCTTAAAATAAATTATTACTAAGACGTTTTTTTATAAGTATAAAAATATTCTTGTTATTTCTCAACTTATATATAAAAGGAGGATTTTTTATGGATTATGAAATGTTAGATTGTATAGATTGTGGTTCTGAATTTTGTCCTTGTAAATTAGCTGAAAATGGAGAGTGCATTCTTTGTTCTCAATTAAAGGGAAAGTGTTTTTGTGATTGTGCTAATTGGAAAGGTGTTTGTATATATCAAGAATTTGTTAATAACAACTTTAAAGCTAAAAATACTAGGCAAATTTTTACCTGTGATATTGTTAAAAAAGAAAATTTAGAAGAAGATTTGCTTTTAGTAACCTTTAAAGCACCTCACAAGCTTTGTTTAGATTTAGTTTCCCCAGGTAGTTATATATTTATAAGAACCGATGAAAATCCTTATTTTGATGTTCCTATTTCAATTTTAGAATCTAATATAGAAACTAATGAAATTACCATTTTAGTTGAAATACGAGGAATTAAAACTAAAAGACTTTTAAAAGATGATGATAAAATAATAATTAGAGGCCCTTATTGGAATGGTGTTTTTGGACTTAAGAATATTAATGAAACTAAAAATTCAAATGCTTTAATTCTCTCAAGAGGAATTGGTATTGCCCCTATGATTCCTATTATTAGAAATCTTAAAAATTCAAATAATAATGTAGATGTTGTTATAGATAAATCTCCATATAAAAACATTCCTGTTAAAGAATTTTTAAATAAACATATAGATACCTTTAAAGAAGATACTTTAATTGTTCAAGGTAGTCTTCCAAATGAAATGAAAGTTTATATTAAAAACATAATAGAAGAAAAAAACATTTCCTTAATATACTGTGCTGGTGCTGATATTTTAATATATAACCTTATAGATTATCTAAATGAAATTGGAAAAGCTAATGTTAAACTAAGCTGTTGTAATAATTCTAAAATGTGTTGTGGTGAAGGAATCTGTGGAAGCTGTACTGCTAGATTTAAAGGACATAAAGTAAAAAGGCTCTGTAAGGTTCAATCAGACCCAAGAAATATATTTGAGGATAGAAGATTTATCTAACCTTTTCAAATCTTTTAGAGGCTATTTCAAAGTTTCAATTTTATAAATTTTTGAAATAACCTCTCTTTATTTTAAATAAAAATTTATTTATATTTTTTAATTAGCTTTTCTAAAATGATTAAAAAATCCTTTTTCTTTTTTACTTTCAGGATTAATCTTCACTTCTCCATTTGCTTTTTTTAAAGTTATAGTTTGTAAAACTAAATCGCCTTGAACTCCACAAGTATTACCATCATATATTAAATAATACATATCTCCATCTATGCTCAGTATAGGTTTAGAATTAATATCATAACCTAAAAATTCACAGACCTTATCAACTTCTCTTAAATTTTCTAAAGTAGCATTAATTATAGATTTACTAGAAAAAAAGCATCCATCTAATATTATAATCATATTGTCATCATTTTCTATTTTATTAGTTTTCATCGCTTTTCACATCCTTTTTGAAATTTAATACAAGCTTATATTTTAATTATATCATCTTTTTTAAAGGCTTTAATTTAATACTATATAATTTAATCCTTTATTAATCCAAATTTCACAGCTTAAATAATTAGTTCTTTTTTTTAATAATCAAAAAATTTATCTTAATCATAATTTTTAAGTTTTAGTCTAATTAATTTTATCTTCCTTATTTTCTAAAAAAATAAAAGAAGATGTATCATTAACCTTAATACATCCTCTCTTAGGTTTGACTAATATTATCTATTAAATTAATTAACTTCTAATTCTTCTCCTGAATTTGCATTAGTTTCTTGTTTTTCAGGTTCTGAGCCTCTGTTATATTTTTTAGTAAATACTAATAATAAAAGTACACTGGCAGTTAAATAAAAAGCGCTTGTTATATAGTAAGCCATTCCATATCCTGCATCTGTTTTAAGTAAAACATTTTTAGCAAATAAACCTGCAATTATCCCAACAGCTGAAGTTGCAATCATCATAAGTGAACTATATGCTGGAACTAAATTTTTTGGAACAAAGGTTAATGGAAGTGATCCTTGTATTGGACCTGAAATATTTGCAACTCCTGACCTTGTGAATAAAACTGCTCCAATTATCCAAGCTATATTAGCTCCAAATATTGCACCGTTAGCCATTACAAGCATTAGTGGAATACACAGTATTGTTGTCATAGATATAGTAACTATTGAACCTAATTTTTTCTCAACATATGGTGTTGCAAAAAATCCTAAAACCATTGCAAGACTTTGGAATGTTATTATTGTTGAAACTGTACCTCTACTTATGTGTAAGAAGTTATTTAAATAAATTGGAAAATATGGTACTACAAGTGAAGCTCCAAATCTTATTAAGCTCATAATAACTACCCACATAAGTACATATTTATTAGCAAGTATTTTAAAATCAAATTTCTTTTCTGATTTTCTTTTAGACATTTCCTCTTCAGTTTCTCTATAATCCTCAACATTCTCTTTTAAGAATAATAGACAAATTAAAGAACATATTGTAAGTCCTAAGGCAATCCATAAAACAAATCTATAGGAACCCTTATATGCTTCTAATTGATTAGCATTAAGATTTTTAGCGTTTTCTGATAAAATTGATGCTTTATTATAATCTACCCCTAACAATTTTGAAAATTTCCAAACAACTACTTTACCATTAAAGAATGTTAAGATAGATTGGCTAATTATATTACAATACATAACTCTTGCAAACATAGAAGTTCTTTCTTCTTTTGGAGTATATGAAGTAAACATTAAAGGATACATATAATCATATAGTCCACATCCAACAGTAACTAAAACATTTGCTACTAATATAACATTTGAATTTCTACTATAAATACAAGTAGTTAATGCACCTACTAAAATAACTGGCGCTAATAAAATTATCTTTTTATATCCAATTTTGTGAACTAACAATAATATCATTGCCATTATAAATGTTGATATAGCTACATATAACGGTAATGCTTTAACAACTTCTGGAACTGTTAAATTTAAATATGATATATAAGAGTCATTTGTTATACCTGTTACCATTCCCATAAAAATGTAACTTATTATAAATATTGCACAATTGTATTTCCATCTTTTATTCCATTTTTCATCTTTATTAGTTATGAAATCTACTAATCCATTTTCCATTTAAATAGCTCCCCTTTTGCTTTCTTTATTTGTTTATTTTTTGTTTTTAACTTAATTAATTAGATGGTACTACTTCTTCTTTTTCTGATTTTGTTTCATTCTTATCTAAGCTTCTGTTATATTTTTTTGTAAACACTATTAGTAATACTACACATGCAGTTAGATAAAAAGCACTTGTTATATAATAAGCTTGTCCATATCCTGCATCTGTTTTAAGTAAAACATTTTTAGCAACTTGACCTGCGACTATTCCCACTATAGAATTTACAACTAGGATAAGTGAATTGTATGCAGGAACCAAATTTTTAGGTACAAAAGTTAAAGGTAGTGATCCTTGTATTGGTCCTGATGTATTTGCAAGACCTGACCTTAAAAATAAAACTATTGCAATTATCCAAGCTACATTTGTTCCAAACATTGCACCGTTAGCCATTATAAGCATTAATGGTATACAAAGTATTGTAGTTGCTCCCATAGTAACTATTGCTCCAAATTTCTTTTCAAGAACTGGTGTTGCAAAGAAACCTAAAACCATTGCTAAGGTTTGGAATGTGATTATTGTTGAAACTGTACCTCTACTTATATGCAAGAAATTGTTTAAATAAATTGGAAAGAATGGTGTTACAAGTAATGCTCCAAATCTTATTGTAGCAACTACTACTACCCACATAATTACATACTTATTAGCAAATAATTTAAAGTCAAATTTCTTTTCTGCTTTTCTTTTAGCCATTTCTTCTTCAGTTTCTCTGTAATCCTCAACTCTCTCATTTAAAAACAATAATGAAATAAGTGATAATACTGTAAGAATAACTCCTATCCAAAGTACAAACTTATATCCTCCAAGATATGCAGTTAACTGAGTTGAATTAAGCTTATTTGCATGTTCTGATAATAATGATGCCTTCTCATAGTCTATATGTAAAGATTTTGCAAACTTCCAAACAACTATTTTACCATTTACAAATCCTATAATAGATTGGCTAATTAAATTACAGTACATAACTCTTGCAAACATTTTAGTTCTCTCTTCTTTTGGAGTATAAGATGTGAACATTAAAGGATACATGAAATCATACATACAAACACCAAATAAAAGTACTATATTAGCAATTAATATAATATTAGCATTCTTACTGTATATACATACTAAAAAAGAGGCTATAGTCATTATTGGCGCTAATAATATAAGCTTCTTATATCCAAACTTATGGACAAACAACAAAACTATTGCAAGTATAAATGTTGCTATAGACATATAAGTTGGAAAAGCTTTTACAACTTCTGGTACTGTTAAATTTAAATATGACATATAAGAGTCATTTGTTATACCAGTTACAGCTCCCATGAAAGTATAACTTATTATAAATATTGCACAATTATACTTCCATCTTTTATTCCAATTCTTATCCTTATTGGTTATAAAATTTACTAATCCACTCTCCATTTAAACCACCCCTTTATATTATTGCTTGAATTTATAATACCATTAATTTTCAGAAAATTTCAAATTGAGTAGTTTTTGAATTCTTTAATAAACGTAATATTTTTTTAATAATTTTTTTAATAATCAACAATATAATGTATAATTTTCATTATTTTCCGTATTTTGAAATTATATTTATAAATTTTTTCATATTTATTATTTTTTATTTTTATTAAAAACGCCAATAATTTTATTATATTAATAGTAATTTCGATCTTAATCTTAAATATTGATTTTTAAAATTAATCTTATAAATAAAATTCATAATTCATGTTTTTTGAATTATTTTTCAAAGTTAATTGTAAATAAATTGTAAATTACAGATTTTTTTCGTTTATTTGGAATATTTCAATTAAAGCTTTCATATTAATTTATAGTACAAGCATTATGTTTAAAATTACAAAATTTAAAGTTAACAAATTTTTATAAACTTATAATTTAAACACTTTAAAAGGAGGCTTAATTTATGAAAAAAGATTTTCTAAATTTAGAAGGAAAAGTTGCCGTTATTTCTGGTGGTGCTGCTGGTATTGGACTAGCTACTGCTGAACTTTTATCTTTATATGGCGCAAAGGTTGCTATACTTGATGTATCTGAAAATGGATTTAAAGAAGCTAATAAACTTTCTCAAAATGGACGAGAGGTTAAATTTTATAAATGCGATGTTACAAACTTTGATAATACAAAAGAAGTTATAAGTCAAATAGAAAATGATTTTAAAAGAATAGATATATTGTTTAATAATGCAGGTGTTACCTTTAGAAAAACCGTTGTAGAACTTGAAGAAAGAGAATGGGACAAGGTTCTAGATGTAGGTCTTAAAGGAACTTATCTTTTATCAAAATTTGCTATTCCTATAATGGAGAAAAATGGTGGTGGAAGTATCATAAACACTGGTTCTGGTTGGGGGCTTAAAGGTGGAGATAAAGCTGCTGCTTATTGTGCCGTAAAAGGTGGAATTGTTAATTTAACTAGAGCAATGGCAATAGACCATGGACCTCAAAATATAAGAGTTAATTCAATAAATCCTGGAGATACTGAAACAAATCTTCTAAAAGATGAAGGAAAACAACTTGGTTTAAATGAAACAGACTTTTTAAAAGATTCTGCTAAAGGAAGACCACTTGAAAGATTAGGATTACCTGAAGATATTGCACATTCAGTATTGTTTCTAGCAAGTGATTTATCTTCTTGGATAACAGGTACGGCACTCGTTGTTGATGGTGGTGGAATCGCATAAAAACTAATATTTAAAAAGAAGTTTACTAAAAATTAAAAATTTAAAAACTTAAGGGGGAAACCATAATGTCAATAAAAGGATTAAATTCACATCCATATATTCCAAACTCTACTTTAAAAGTGAAAGAAGAAATGTTGAAAGAAATTGGACTTAAATCTCTAGAAGATCTTCATAGTGAAGTTCCAGATGAAATTAAGTTAAATAGAAAAATGAATATTCCAAAAGCGTTTAATTCAGAATTTGAACTTAAAAATCATGTAAAAGGACTTTTAAAGAAAAATAAAAGTTGTGAAGATAATATAAGTTTTTTAGGATATGGATGTAGTCAACACTATATTCCTGCAGTATGTGATGAAATAAATTCAAGAGCAGAATTTTTAACAGCATATGGTGGTGAACCTTATAATGACCATGGTAGATTCCAATCTTTATTTGAATATGAAAGCTTAATGGCAGAACTTTTAGATATGGATGTTGTTAGCGTACCAACTTTTGATTTAGCACAAGCCTCTTCAACAGCAATAAGAATGTCTTCAAGAATAACAGATAGAAAAGAAGTTCTTATTCCAAAAACTATTAATAAAGATAGACTTTTAGTTATGAAAAACTATTGTAGTCCTGATATTAACTTTGTATATGTTGATTTCGATAAAAACACTGGAAATTTAGACATAAATGATTTAAAAAATAAAATCTCAAAAAACACTTGTGCAATTTATTTTGAAAATCCATCTTCTTTAGGATTTATAGAACTTCATGGAGAAGAAATTTCAAAAATTGCTCATGAAAATGGTGCTTTAAGCGTTGTTGCTGTTGACCCCATATCATTAGGTGCCTTAACTCCCCCAAGTAATTATGATGCAGATATAGTTGTTGGTGATCTTCAATCTCTTGGAAATCATATGAATTATGGTGGCGGATTATCTGGTTTTATCTCAACTCGTGATGAGGAAAAGTTTGTTATGGAATATCCATCAAGGTTATTTGGTATTGCACCTACTAATGTTGCATCTGAATATGGTTTTGGTGATGTTGCATATGACAGAACTTCTTTTGGACATTTAAGAGAAAAAGGAAAAGAGTATGTTGGAACTCAAACTGCCCTTTTAGGAATAACAGCAGGAGTTTATTTATCACTTATGGGTCCTCACGGAATGAGAGAAGTTTCAGAAAGCATAATTCAAAAAGCTCAATATACTTCTAAAAAATTAAGTGAAATAAAAGGTGTTAAAGGTTCTTTATTTAATTCTCCTTTCTTTAAAGAGTTTATAGTTGATTTTAATGAAACAGGAAAAACTGTAAAAGAAATAAACTCTGCTCTTTTAAAGAAAAATATATTTGGTGGAAAAGATTTATCCTTAGATTTTAAAGAATTTGGACAAACTGCCCTTTATTGTGTAACAGAAGTTCAAACAAAGGAAACTATTGATAAATTAGCTAACGCAATTAAAGAAATTGTTGAATAGAAAATGATCCACCTTAATTTTTAAATTTTGTTTTCGTGAAAGGATGATAAAAAGATGAAACTGATAAATAAAAATAAAGTTAGAAATTACCACCAAGCTAAATGGGATGAGCCTATTATTTTTGAACTTTCTAAAGAAGGTGAGAGAGGAATTATTCCACCAAAAGCTGAAGATGAAATAATAAAGGAAGTAGAAGGACTTTCTTCTCTTCCAGAAAATATGATAAGAAAGAATGCTCCAAAGCTTCCTGAAATATCTCAGCATAGAGTTTTAAGACATTATTTAAGATTATCTCAAGAAACTTTAGGTGCAGATTTAAATGTAGAAATTGGACAAGGTACTTGTACTGTAAAATATAGTCCTAAAATAAATGAAGCCCTAGCAAGAATGTCTGAAATGACAGAGCTTCATCCTCTTCAAGATGAGAGCACAACTCAAGGAATATTAGAAGTTATCCATAATACTGAAGAATGTATGAAAGAGATTTCTGGAATGGATAGATTTACATTCCAGCCAAGTGGCGGTAGCCAAGCTATAATGACAATGGCATCTTTAGTTAAGGCTTACCATAAAAAAAATGGTGAAGATGATGTAAGAGATGAAATAATAACAACTATATATTCTCACCCATCAGATGCTGCTGCACCTGCTGTTAAAGGATATAAAATAATTAAGATATTCCCTGATGAAAATGGATATCCAGATTATGAAGCTTTTAAAAGTGCAGTTTCAAAAAGAACAGCTGCTTTTATTGTTGCAAACCCAGAAGACACTGGAGTATTCAATACAAGAGTTAAAGAATTTACTGACCTTATTCATGAAAATGGTGGACTTTGTTGTTATGACCAAGCAAATGCTAATGGACTTTTAGGAGTTACTAGAGCTAAAGAGGCTGGATTTGATATGTGCTTCTTTAATCTTCACAAAACTTTCTCTGCTCCACATGGTTGTGGAGGCCCTGCAGTTGGTGCAGTCGGTGTTATTAAAAAATTAGAAGAATTTTTACCTGTTCCACTAGTAGATTTTGATAAGGAAAAATATTTTTTGAATTATAATCTTCCAAATAGTATAGGGAAAGTTCGTTCATTTATAGGTGTTCCTCAAGTTGTTTTAAAAGCTTATGCTTGGATTAGAAGCCTTGGCTCTGAAGGATTATATGAAGCTGCTAAAATCTCTGTTTTAAATAACAACTATATGTTTAATAAGCTTATGAAACACAAAGCAATTGATGCTCCTTATATAAGAGGTAAGCAAAGAATTGAGCAAGTTAGGTATTCACTTGAAAAATTATTTGAAGATACTGGAGTTTCAACAGAAGATATTCAAAGAAGAATGATGGACTTTGGAATGCACTACTGGACTAGTCATCATCCATACTACGTTCCACAACCAGCAACTTTAGAACCAACTGAAAGTCCATCAAAAGAAGATATTGATGAATATATTGAAACTTTACTTCATGTAATAGATGAAGCTTATGAAAATCCAGAGTTTGTAAAAACTGCTCCACATTCAAGTACTATTCATAAAGTTGATGAATCATCTCTTGATGACCCAGAAAAATGGTCTATTTCTTGGAGAAGTTATTTAAGAAAAACTAGATAATAAATTTAGAGCATATGTTTTATATTAAACATATGCTCTAATTATAAAAACTAATAGTTAAAAATGAGGTGAATTTATGAAAAAAGTTGGATTTATAATAAATCCTATTGCAGGAATGGGTGGAAGTGTTGCACTAAAAGGAACAGATGGAGAAGTAACTTTAGAAAAAGCAAAAAAATTAGGTGCAGAGCCAAAATCACATATTAAAGCATCTTTGGCATTAAATGAATTATTACCATTAAAGAATGAAATCGAAATATTGACCGTATCTAATGATATGGGAGAAAACATATCTAAAAGTCTTGGCTTTAAAACTAAAGTTGTTTTTAAGGGTAATGATGTAACTAAAAAAGAAGATACGCTAAATGCTTCTAAAGAAATTTTAAAAGAAAATGTAGATATTTTATTATTTTCTGGTGGTGATGGAACAGCTAGAGATATTTATAACTCAATTGGTGATAAGTTACCTGTTATTGGAATACCCTCAGGTGTTAAAATCCATTCCCCTGTTTATGCAATAAATCCTAAAAAAGCAGGAATTTTAGCATTGAAATATTTAAAACATGAGATAAAATCACTAAAAGAAGTTGAAGTTGTTGATATAGATGAAGAAGCTTTTAGAGATGATTTTGTAAGAACTACTCTTTATGGATATCTTAAAACACCCTATAAAAAAGAATTCCTTCAAAATAAAAAAGCCCCTACTCCACTAAGTGAAGAATTAAATCAAAAAACTATTGCACTTTATATAACTGATATCATGGAAAAAGATATAATTTATCTAATCGGTCCAGGCTCTACGACAAGAGAAGTTATGAAAGTTTTAAATCTTCCTAATACCCTACTTGGAGTTGATATTATTAAAAATAAAAAACTCTTGAAAAAAGATGCTTCAGAAAGAGAAATACTAGAAATAATTAAAAATGAAAAAAGCAAACTAATAATTACTCCAACAGGTGGGCAAGGCTATTTATTAGGTAGAGGAAATCAACAGTTAAGTGGCGATGTTATAAAAAAAATAGGCAAAGAAAATATAATTGTAATATCAACTTTATCTAAAATAATCTCATTAAAATTTAATCCCTTATACGTAGATACTAATGATTTAGAAGCAGATAATCTTCTTAAAGGTCCTATTAAAATAATTACTGGATATAAGGATGAGATTATTTATAGTATAAAATAATTTTTTTAAGATATATTAAACTATAAATTATTTTGCATTTAAGGAGATTAGTTTTGAATAAAACTAAATCAAAATATTTATTTGTAGCTTTAAATATCCATATATTTTTCTTAATAGTTACTTTCCTATTTTCTAAGCTTTACTACTATATTGATAAATTAAGTAATCAGTATTTCAATTTATTTTCAGAATATATTTTTGGAGAAATAATAATTCTAATTATAATTTCTTTCATAATTAATTTAATTATTATACGAAAAATGAAATAATCTTTATAAGTAACTTGGTTAACAATATTAATCTTTGTTCACTAAGTTACTTTTTTGTTTCAATACTTTTTGGATTATCAATTTTATGAATTAAATTGTTGCGAAATAACTTTTTTGGAAATATATCAATTGGCTTTATAGGCACGCAAATGTTAAAAACTTTAAATACAAAATAAACCTATCTCAAACTAGCTTATTTAAATTTTAACTTTACAATCAATACATTACGGATTAAACCCTTTGATTTGGACAATAACTAATAATATCTTTAAATTTCTAACTTTTAAACTCTTACTTCAATGTTTGTTAATTCTTCTCCTAAATGAATGTTATAAAACTCGTTTGGTGGCATAAATTTCAAACTTGAATGCAATCGTCTTTTGTTATAAAATTCTACAAATAGATTCACTGTTTTATAGGCTTCTTCGTAAGTTTGAAAATCACTATTTTTTAAACATTCATCTTCAAGTATTCTATGATATGACTCTATGTGGGCATTCTTATTTGGAGTTTTAACTGGAATTCTTTCATGCTCCATAGTTAATTCTTCACAACATTCTTTAAATTTATGACTTATAAATTGTGGACCATTGTCACTTCGTATTACAGGTTTGGTT
>JANZXU010013812.1:0-14183 GCA_027576215.1 Amissidens hainesi | reverse complement strand
CATTGTTTTATTGTTTTATCTAAAGATGGAAAAGTATTATTTAATGGTGATTTAAATAATGTTTTTAATAATGATGGGATTTATTTAGATAATTTAAAAGTAAATAAGAAGAATGAAGAAAAAATGCAATTAAGTTTTGTTATGGATAAGGATGCAGAAAATGAACTTCAAAATTTACAAAATGAATTTTCTATATCTATAAACTATGAGTTAGCTAAAAAAGATGATGACAATAATGGTGGTAGTGGTGGAAGTAATAATGGTAACAATGGTAGTAGTGGTAATGGAAATAATATAGTAGGTGGTAATAATTCTAATATGCCGAATACTGGACAACTTGTAGGGGCTAGTGTTTTAGGAATAATGGGTGTTGGAGTTCTTTCGCTAGGTACTTTTGTTTTAGTTAAGTCTAAAAAGAAGGATGGTGAAAAGGATGAGTAGGATTAAAAGAAGCAAAAAAAATAAAAAGAATAATGAACTAAAGAAAATATTAGGTTTAGCACTTGCTATTGGAATTGTTGGAACTACTACAAGTTATGCTTATTTTTCTTCTAAAGCAAATATTTCTTCTAATTTAAGGGTAACAACGGGAACATTAGCTTTGAACCTTAGTTGTGAAGAAGATGATGATTATAAAAAAGGATTAATTAATATAACAGGCTTAAAACCTAATTTAACAGATGATGATTGTGAATGTGAAACTGAGGATGGATTTAAAATTCAAAATACAGGTAGCTTGAAGCAAAAAATTAAAATTAATATTAAATTTTTAGAAAATATTCCACCTGAAATAGTTGGAGAGGTCGTCTTACAGGATGCAAATAAAGCACCAATTTCTCAACCTATTGATATACAGAGTTTTAATAATAATGACAATAATTTTATAGAGGTTTTAGATTTAAAAGGTAAGCCTTTAGTCATTAAACCAGGAGAAATTTTAACAGGGGTTTTTACAGTTAAAGTTAAAAATTCAATTAACTATGACAATGATGGAAAGGATTTTGATTTCAAGATAAATGTAAGAGCAACTCAAGTTAATGATAAAAATTGGGATGGTTTTAAATAAAAGCTAAAGGAGGAAGAATACTATGAAAATGAAGAGTAAATTAATAGCAATGATGTCTGGATTAACTTTAGCTTGTGTTGGTGCTACTGGAAGCTATGCTTATTTTACGGTTGAAAAATCTGCTGGTGAAAATATAATTTCTATGGGGAAATTTCCAAAGGCTAATGTTAAAGTGTTTGCATCAGTAGGTCCTTTATATAATGATGCTTTTGGAAATGGAAGTAATATTGCTACGGAAAATTATACTACTTGGCTTGATGTGGCATCTCAATATGCAGCACAGAATATGATTGGAAATAATGTTGGAGCAGTTGGTAATGATAAAGCTAAATTTGAGAATTTATCAAAGGGTTCAACTGTTGATGTTAAATCTAATATTGGAACTTTTGGAAGTGGAAATACTTCTTGGCAAGGTTCAAAGCAAAATGCAGGTAGTGAAAATGGAAACATGGTTCATTATGTAGTTGCTATTTTTAATGAAGCTAACAAGGGAGAAGAGGCAGGAAGAAAATTAAACTATAAAAATGAGCATATTAATATAGAAAGATATGATAACTTTAAAGGTGAAAGTGGAAAAACTTATAAGATTAGGAAAGAAGAGAATGTTTCATTAAAGGGTAATGAAGACAGAATAAGAACTTTTGATTTTGATGGAACTAAGTTTATTCAAGATGGTACACATGGTAAACCTTCAGAAGATGCAGACTTAATTATTTTTGATGTTGGATCTACTGGATATAATGTAAATGGAGGAGAGCAAAAGGATTTAGATAAATTAAACAATACTTTGCTTGGTGAAGTAAGTCTTTTTGATGAAAATAATAATATATTATGGGAAGCTAATAATCCATTATATAATTTAGGAACTCAAATGAATGGAATAGATAAAAAAGCTAGATTATTAAACACAGTTTGTAGTGTAAGTTTTAGATATACTAATGATAGTAGTTATGTGGTTGAAGATAGTTATACTATAAATATGACTGGTGGTAGAATGGGAACAATAGAGGAAGAGAAGCCAAAGGATGAAGTAAATAATAAGCCTCAAGAAGAATCACAAGAAACTGTTAAACCACAAGAAAAGCCACAAGAGAATGTAGAAAATAATGATAAAGAAGAAAATAAAAAGCCTGTGGAAGAAACAAAGCCATCAGTTCCTGAAAATAATATAAAACCAGAAACTCCAAATAATAATGAAGAGAATAAAAAGCCAGAAATTACAGAAAATCCAGAGGTAAATGATAAAGAAGAAAATAAAAATTTAGAGGAAGTAAAAGATAAAAATCAAAAGGAAGTTATTGAGGAAGAATTAAATAAAAAATAATTCTTTAAATTAAATAATAAATGGTTTGTAAATTAAAAATCTTACAGAGTATTAAAAATGCTTTTGTAAGATTTTTTTGTTGATAATATTTAAGGTTTGAATTTAATTTAAGGTTTTAAAAAATAATAATAATTGATTATTACATAGATAATAGATTCAAAAAGTTGAAAATATGAAGAAATATAGAATAAATATATATAATTGTTAAATATTGCAGATAGAATATGAAATTTTAAAATTAATTATATATAAATTATAATATTGAAACTTGTCTTTACCTTAATAAAAATAGATATAAAAAATAAAGATAACGTAAGATATCAGTATTTTAAAATACTAATGTCTTATGTTATCTAAGAAAATTATAAATATAAATAAAAAAACTTTTGAACAAGTGGAAAACAAAACTCTATTAGATGTTACTGCAACTTAAGTAAATCAAAAGTAATTTAAATTTAATTGAATAGTATAAAAATAAAGTCCTAAATTTTTTTAGGGCTTTATTTAAAATAGAATAGTGTAGGAATTATTTTTATTAAACAATCAAAAGAAAAAATTTTAATCGGATTGTAAGCTATAAGCATAAGATAGCTCTTTGTATAATAATTGTATGTAGGGAAAAAATAATAAAGAAAGCTATGTGATTAATATAAACGGTTAATTCGAAAAAATGTAAAAAATTAAATACAACATAAAATTTACCAAAAGTTATTCAATTAAGACCATAAATTAATATGAGATTTCTAAAAATAAAAAGAAAATAATACCAAAATTAACTTTATTTCAAATTGAAGATTATATTATAAGTTGATATACTTAAATATTATCAGCCTAAATTAAGTCTTTAATGAGGAGGTGAACTGTTGCTATAACTTTATAAAATCCTGTTAAAACAAAGCAAGTATAGCATTTTATAGATTATTGGCAACGGAGCATATGCAAAATAGAAATTGGATTAAAAAAGTAGGAAATATAATATATTATGTATTTGTAGTTTTATTAATAGTTTTATTAATAAATAGTTTTTCAAATAGATCTAATGCAGTATATAATATAGTAGGTTTTAGAAATTATACTATTTTAACAGGAAGTATGGAACCTAAAATTGACCCAGGTGATTTAGTTATAGTTAGGAAAGTAAATCCTGATGATTTAAAAGTTGGAGATATTATAACTTTTAATAAAATGGATGAAAATAAAAATATAGTTGTTACTCATAGGCTTATTGAAAAAAAAGATGGTGGATTTATAACTAAGGGTGATAACAATAACGTAAAAGATGATGGAATACTAAGCAAACAAAATGTTATAGGTAAGGTTGTTTTTACAATACCTAAAATAGGATATGTATTTGTATTCTTTGCAAGACCTTTAGTTATAGCAGGAATATTAATTCTTTTAGGAATATCTATAGCATGGGATGTTTTAAGAAAAAAAGATGATAAAGAACAAATTGATAGTGGTAAAGATAATAATAAATAATAAGATTTGAGGATTCTTAATTTGAATCCTCTTTTTTAATTTAGAATTAACGAAAATATAAATATTAATAGTGCTATAATAAAATTAAAAAGTGATTTATAATTTAGTAATTAAAAAATATATATGTTGTATTAAATTGAGTATTATAATTTATATATTTTTAATATAGATGGCTTGAATTGACTATATGTATTAATAAAATAAAAGGAGTGAGCTTTATTGGATATATCATTTTTAGGTGGAGCTTCAGAGGTTGGAGCAAGTTGTATATTAGTAAATGTAAATGGTAAGAACATACTTATGGATTGTGGAATTAGACAAGGAGCGAGTAAGGATGTTTTACCTGATTTTAGAACAATCCAAGAAAAAGGTGGAGTAGATGCGATTATAATTTCTCATGCTCATATGGATCATATAGGAGCTGTTCCTATTATCGCAAAAGAGTATCCTTTAGCTAAAATTTATTGTAATAATATGACTAAGGATTTAATGAGAGTTTTATTTTATGATAGTTTAAAAATAATGAATAATAGAGAAGTTGAAATACCTTTATATAGTGAAGGTGATGTTGAGAATGTTTTAAATAAAACATATACATATAACTTTGAAGTTCCTTTTCCATTATTTGAAGATATTAAAGTTACTTTTTATATGGCAGGGCATATACCAGGGGCTAGTTGTGTGTATGTAACATCATCTAAAGAAAGTATTTTTTATAGTGGAGATTTTTCGCTTTTCCCACAAATAAATGTAGAGGGTAGCAAAATACCAAAGCTTAGACCAGATGTTGCTATACTTGAATCAACTTACGGAGATAAACTTCATGCAAATAGAAAACTTGAAGAGGATAGATTGGTTGATATATTAAATGATAAGATTGCAAAAGGTGGAAAAGTATTGATACCAGCCTTTGCTTTAGGTAGAGCACAAGAGGTAATTTTAATATTAAAAAGAGCTATTAATAATAAGAAAATGCCTAAGGTTAAAGTATATGTTGATGGAATGGTAAGGTCTATTAATCTTGCATTTAAGAGAAATCCACTTTATTTAAGACAATCATTATGTAAAAAAATATTAAAGGGAATAGAACCTTTTTATGATGAAAATATAATAGCAATAGAAAAAAAGGAACAAAGGGATGAAATATTAAAAGCTGAAGAACCTTGCGTAATAATATCTAGTTCTGGAATGGTTACAGGTGGACCAAGTCAGTATTATGCAGAAAAATTATTAAGTGATGAAAACTCAACAATAATAATATCTGGATATCAAGATGAAGAATCACCAGGAAGAAAAATTTTAAATCTTTTTGAAGTTGAAAAAGAAGATAGAAAACTTGAAATAAATAATAGAATAATTCCTGTTAAGTGTGATGTTGAAAAAGTTCAGTTATCAGCACATGGTGATAAGAGTGAAATTAAAGGGCTTTATGAAAGACTAACACCAAAACATTTATTTTTAGTTCATGGAAATAGAGAAGTTATTGAGAATTTAGGTAAGGAAATGAATACAAGTACAATTGGTGGAATTTATACGCCTATGGTTGGGGATTCTTATGATATTAATATCAAAAATCCTAGAAAACAGTTTAATAAAACTTTAAACTATTTAATGAATAGACAAGAAAAAATAAATGAAGAAGATTTAAAAATTCTTAGAGAGTTTATTAGAGATAGGTATTTTAATAGAGTATTTACAGCAGAAGAGTTATTAACTATTTGGAATAAAAATATTAAATACACTCAAGAAGAAATACAAGAATTTCAAAATTTACTTACGGAAAGTGTTTATTTTGAAAGTGATATAAGACGTTTATTTATGTTTGCGCCTACGAGTGAGGATGACCTTGAGAAGTTACTAAAAAAACAAGAGTTAAATCAAACAGGTGTTAACAATATTTTATCTGAAAGACTTTTTGAATATAAATTTAAAAAAATTGGACTTAAAGTTGACGAAAAGATTGCTGTAATTTATTTTGATTTTCCTTTAGTAGTTCCAAAAGAAATTTACAATATTATTAATGAGATTAAAGAAGAGATTAAATGGGATATAGAAATTAGTAAGCAAACTAATTTTAATGCTTTAGACATGACTATAAGAGAAGCTTTCGATTACAAGGGAATAAAAAAGATTTCTCATAATCAATTTGATAATAATGTTATGTTAAA
Source organism: Amissidens hainesi (assembly GCA_027576215.1). Classification (NCBI taxonomy): domain Eukaryota; kingdom Metazoa; phylum Chordata; class Actinopteri; order Siluriformes; family Ariidae; genus Amissidens; species Amissidens hainesi. The sequence continues at coordinate 8,143 of JANZXU010013812.1, read as the reverse complement.
GTTAGATAATGAAAAAGGTTTTGATTTAGATAAAATAAGAAAAGAAATATTAGATAAAACAGGGTATCACATTTTAGTTAAAGGTAATGATGAAAATCAACAAGTTGCTGTAACTAAAGACGAGGTTTTAGACCAAAATAGATTAATTGGGTTAATTGATAATAGTTTTAAGAATGCTAAATACAAACCGTATAAAAAGAGCATTATATCAATAGGACATATGAAGCTTTCATTTATATCGCCTAAAGCTGGTTTGTTTTATGAAAATAAAATAGATGAACTTTCTAAGGAGAGCGGGTGGAAGTTAGAAATAAATAATAGTTATAATCAAAATGAAATAATGAACTTAGCAGAAGGATTATGCAGAAATTTTGATATAGAATTAAAAAAGAGACCATCTTTTAATCCTCAAAATGGAAGTATTAAAATACAACCAGTTAATGAAATTTCAGAGGGTAAATTTAATGAACTTAAAGAAAAGTTTTTTGATATAACAGCTACAGAAATTTTAAAAGCATAAAGTTAGTTATTTAAGTGATGATTTTTTATAAAAACTTGCTTTTAGAAAGATGGAAGCTAAAAGTTAATTGTTTTGAATTAATTAAATATAAAGTTTGATTTCTTAATATAGATTAACATAAATATTTATTACTAATAAAAAATTTCACTATAAGGAGATTGAAATAATCCTTATAGTGAAATTTTTCTATGCTAAAGGAGAAATTAATCTACATATTGGTTCAAAAAATTTATTTAGTACACTCCTATTTTCATAGTCTTTTAAGGTTAATTTTTTACAATATTTAATATCTTTTAAAAATTGATTTTCTACTTGATTACATATTTTTTCATTATATATAAATGCATTTGTTTCAAAATTAAGCTGAAAGCTTCTAATATCCATATTTGCAGTACCTATACTACATACAGAGGAGTCGGAAACCATACATTTACTATGAATAAATCCATTATCATAAAGATAAACCTTGACTCCACTTTCTAAAAGTTCTTCTAAATAAGAGTTTGCAATCCAAGACATAAACACATGGTCGGGATTTTTAGGAATCATTAATCTTACATCAACACCAGAACTTGCAGACATCTTTAAGCAATCAAACATACAGTCATCAGGAACAAAATAAGGAGTTTGTATGAATACACTTTTCTTAGCATCATTAATTATTTTTACATATCCATTTTTGATTTGTTGTTTGTCATGGTCAGGACCTGAAGAAACTATCTGCATTCCAACTAATGAATTATAATTAAACTGTGGTTTCTTAAAATATTTTAAATAATTATTGAAGTTATAATCATCATTAGTATAAGTCCAATCTAATATAAATCGAGTTTCTAATTCATTTATTGCATTTCCTTGAATTTTTAAATGGGTATCTCTCCAATATCCTATATTTTCATCTTCACCTATATATTCATTTCCAACATTAAAACCACCTAAATAAGAGACTTTACCATCGATTATTATTATTTTTCTATGATTTCTATAATTAATTCTTTTATTTATATATTTAAAAAAGCTACGGAAGAATACGGAGTATTTACCACCAGCCTCTTCAAGAGCTTTTATATATTGTTTTTTTATACCATCTCCAAGAGCATCAACTAAAAGATTAACTTCAACTCCTTCTTTAGCTTTTTTTATTAAGATATCCATAAATCTTTTTCCAAAAGCATCGGTTCTAAAAATATAAAATTCGATATGAATAAATTCTTTAGCATTTTCTAAGGATTTAAATATATCTTCAAATAATTCTTTTCCATCAAAAAAAGGAGTAACCTTATTATTTTGAGTATAAGTAGCTTCTGCATTTTTTAAATTCATTTTTATTAAATTAGCATACTTATCTGAAATAGGATCATCTTTATAATTAGAAGTTATACTATCAATATAATCTTGTTTTTCTTTATCAGTAACAATTTTTTTACTAAACATTTTTTGTTTTGTTAGGTTTTGTCCAAATAAAATATAAACTATAAAGCCTACAATTGGGATAAAGGACAAAATTAAAACCCATGCCCAAGTAACTGAAGGATTTTTTCTTTCTACAAATATTAAAAATAAAATAAGAATTAAATTTATTATAAATATTATGTGGGTCATTAAAGTCCAACTCATTTGTTGCACATCCTTTCTATGTATTAATTAAATGATAGCATAAAGAAATATTGGAATTAGAGTTAAATGTAAAAATTTTCAATATTTTTACATTGGATTAATAATTTAAAAAGGCTATATCAAAATGAAAAAATTTATTTTGATATAGCCTTAGTAAAGTTTAGTTTAATGTATAATTAATTTTTAATTATCCTATATTAAATTTTGATAATGCTGAATTTAACTGCTTAGATATGTCAGAAAGATCTTTACTTGCATTAAGTATATGATCCATTGAAGAAGCTTGTTCCTCTGTTGCTGATGCAACTTCTTCAGATGCACTAGCAGTTTCTTCTATATTTTTAGCAACATTATCAATAGCTTTTCCAACATCCTTAGCATTACTATCTAATACTTCAGTAGCTTTAGTAACATTTACTATGCTTTCTTCAACATTATTTACGGAATGCATAATTTCATTAAATGAATCAGTTGTTTTAATAACTGCATTTTCCTGTTCATATATTAAAGTTTTAGAATTAGATATAGTAGTTACCACATCATTTATAGAATTTTCTATTTTAGAAATTAGTTCTCTAATGTGATCTGTAGCATTTGCAGATTCTTCAGCAAGTTTTCTAACTTCTTCAGCAACTATTGCAAAACCTTTACCATGTTCTCCAGCTCTAGCAGCTTCAATTGAAGCGTTTAATGATAATAAATTTGTTTGTTCTGAAATATTTTTTATTAAATCTACAACTTGTTCGATTTTTTTATAATCTTCAATTAAGTCAGAGACTTGTTTTCCAACGCTTTCAGATGCAATTTTATTTTCAGACATTGTACTTTTTTGTTCATTTACTGCTTTAAGACCATTAGACACAACATCTTTTGCTTGAGTTGTTATATTTTTCAACTCATGAGTACTATTATAAATATTGCTAATTTCCCTTAATAGTTCATTAAGCATATCACGACTACTTTTAGTATTATCTGATTGATGTATTGCATTTGTAGATAAATCTGAAATAGTAGATGCTATTTGTTCTGAAACAGCACTATTTTGTCCTATTAAATCAATCATTTGATTAGAAGTACTAGAGACAATTTCACCCGTACTATAAACTTCATTTAAAAGATTTCTTATGTTTTTAATCATAAAGTTAAAGTTTTGTGCAAGTTCTCCAATTTCATCTTTACTATTTATTTTTACACTTACAGTTAAATCACCTTCACCAACTTTTTCAGTAGCTTCTTTAATTTTAAATATGTTTTTTAATAATTTAAGTACAAAAAAGTACATTGTAGCAGTAGATAAAATTATCATTATTATAGCTAAAATTATACTTATAATAAGCAAGTTTTTAAGTTCTTTTTCTACAAAAGACATGCTTGTACTAGCGTTAATAGTGTAAACTCTTCCGTGAGAATCTTTAAAAGGTACGGATAGTATGTATATATAGCCCCATTCTGTATTTACAATCTCTGTATTTTTCATTCCCTTTTCAATAGTTCTTAAACTTTCATCAGATAATTCTTTATCTGGTAATGTTAAAAACTCATAATGGTTTTTATGATTTATCTTATCAGATGAAGTTCCTGTTGTTGCATAAATTTTACCATCAATAGGCATCATGCTCCATATGTACATTAAATCAAGTTTGCTTGATAGATTATCCCATCTAGCAACTATTTTATCATAATCTTCTTTAGAAACTGAACTTTTATCTTTTATATTATTATGGAAATTTCCAAGTATATCGTTTGCACTAAAAACAATTCCTTCTAATTTTTGATCGATAGAATTTGTTAATCGCTTTTTTTGTTGTTGATATAAGAAAGTACTAAATATGGTTGTAGTAACAATATTTATTATTAAAACTATTAATATAAATTTTTGTTTTAAACTAATATGCACTAATGTGCCTTTTTTCATAAGTGTTCACCCTTTCTTAAATTTATTGAGTTAATTTTTGGGAAATATCTACAAATATTAAAGAAGAAACAATACAGACGGTTAATTTTAGCATATTAATGTAAATATTTCAATAAGACTAAATAAATTACAAATAACATAGTAAAAAGAGGTGAATTCATAGAAAAAAATTGTAATAAAATAAAAAAATGTATAATATTAATAAATTTTGTATATATGATGTTATAATGTTTTATGAAAAACAATTTTGAAAGGTTTAAATTTTATGGAGCAAGAGCTGATAATAAAAAATTCTCATAAAAGAAGTGAATTATATGGAATAAATAAAGAGTTAGATTATACGAATAAGATTTTAGATGAATATGAATTTATGAAAATTAAAGAAAAAAATAAGACTTTTATTGAAATATCAAAAGTGTATATAAATATGGCATATTCTATCCTTAAAGATAAAGATTTTATAATAATTTTAACTGATAAAGATGGATGTATCTTATATATAAAGGGAGATAATCAAATAGTAGAAAAATTTAAAAAGTTAAACATAGTAGTTGGCGCTTATATGGATGAAAAAAGTGTAGGTACAAATGCTATGGGAACGGCATTAAGTGAAAATAAAAGTGTTCAAATAACTGCTAATGAACATTATGTAGATATTTTTCAAGAACTTACTTGTTCAGCATCACCAATTCATGATGAAAATGGCAAAATAATAGGAAGTTTAAATTTAACAGGAACAAGAGATAAAAAGCATCCTCATACTTTAGGATTAGTTATATTTGCAGTAAAATCAATAGAAAATGAATTTATTAAATTAAAATCAGAAGATGCACTTCAAGAAACTTATAATTATATGGAAAGTATTATAGATAATGTTGATAATGGATTAGTTATTGTTAATAATAATGGAAAAATAAAAAATATAAATAGCTTTGCTACAAGACTTTTATTTAAAGAGAAAGAAAAGGTTTTAAATACATATATAGAGTCTATTTTTTCAGAGTGGAATGAAATTTTAAAAGATTTAAATAAAGACAAAATAGCAGTAACAAAAGAGATTAAATTGAGTCATTTTAGTATTAAATCAAATTTTAAAGCTATAAAAGTTAATGATAAAGTTATTGGAGTTTTAATAACTTTAGTTCAAAATGAATCATGCAAAAAATATAATGAAAAGACAGGAGCTAAGTATAGATTTAATAACTTGATAGGAGATAGTAGAGCTATAAATAATGTAATAGTAAATTCTAAAATAGTAGCTAATAGTCCGTCAACAATTTTAATAGAAGGGGAAAGTGGAACGGGTAAAGAAGTTTTAGCACAAGCTATACATAACTATAGTGTTAGAAAAAATAATAAATTTGTAGCTATTAACTGTGGTGCAATACCTAAAAATTTAATAGAAGCTGAACTTTTTGGATATGAGGAAGGAACTTTTACAGGTGGAAAAAAAGGTGGTAAAATAGGTAAATTTGAGTTAGCCAGTGGAGGAACTTTGTTTTTAGATGAAATAAGTGAAATGCCATTAGAACTTCAAGTTATTTTACTTAGAGTTTTACAGGAACAAAAGGTTCTAAGGCTTGGAGGAGAAAAAGAAATACCGATAGATGTTAGAATTATAGTAGCGACTAATAAAAATTTAAAAGAGGAAGTTAAAAAAGGAAAGTTTAGAGAGGATTTATATTATAGACTTTGTGTTATTCCAATAAAAGTACCTTCATTAAAAGAAAGAAAAGAAGATATAAGAGAACTTATAGAACATTTTTTGAAAATAAAATCTATTAAGTTAAACAAAGCTGTACCTAAAATATCAGAAGAACTTTATTACAATTTATTTAAATATGATTGGCCAGGCAATATAAGACAATTAGAAAATGTTATAGAGCATATAGTTAATTTAGATGGAAATGTTTCCTTTAGAGTATTTGAGCAAGAAATGTTAAAAAAAGATAAAGTTAATTATGCTGATTACAATGAAGAAGAAAGTTTAAATCTTAATTTAGAATATACAGAAAAGAAAACTATAATAAAAGCTATAAAAGTTTGTAATAAAAATTTAAGTAAAACTTCTAAAATTTTAGGTATAGGAAGAAATACTTTATATTCGAAAATTAAAAAGTATGATATAAATATTGAAAACTAAATGTATTATTTTGGAACGGTGTTCTAAAATAATACATTTAGTTTATGTTAATTGTATCATTATAGAACATGAAAATAGTTTCATAGATTTTTAGTGTGCTAAATTATTAACAAAACCTAAAATTAAATATTGGCATAATTATTGCTACTTTAAATAAATAACAAAATAAAAAGGAGATTGATATTATGTCAAGATTTACATTACCAAGAGATATTTATCACGGAGAAGGTTCTTTAGAAATTTTAAAAGGATTAAAAGGTAAGAAAGCTATTATAGTAGTTGGTGGAGGATCAATGAAAAAATTTGGCTTTTTGCAAAAAGTTGAAGATTATTTGCATGAAGCAGGAATTGAAACTAAATTATTTGAAGGTGTTGAGCCAGACCCATCTGTTGAAACAGTAATGGAAGGTGCTAAAATAATGAGAGAATTTGAACCAGATTTAATAGTAGCTATGGGTGGAGGTTCACCAATAGATGCAGCTAAAGCTATGTGGATATTCTATGAATACCCAGATTTTACTTTTGAACAAGCTGTAGTACCATTTGGATTACCGGAATTAAGAAAAAAAGCTAAGTTTATAGCTATACCATCAACAAGTGGAACTGCGACAGAAGTTACAGCTTTTTCAGTTATAACAGATTATAAAGCTAAGATAAAATATCCATTAGCTGATTTCAATATAACTCCAGATATAGCAATAGTTGATCCAAATTTAGCTCAAACAATGCCATCTAAATTAGTTGCACATACAGGAATGGATGCTTTAACCCATGCAATAGAAGCATATACAGCAACATTACATACAAACTTTACAGACCCATTAGCATTAAAAGCTATAAATATGGTTGAAGAAAATTTAGTTGATTCATTTAATGGAGATGTTGAAGCAAGAAACTTAATGCATGAAGCTCAATGTTTAGCAGGAATGGCGTTTTCAAATGCATTACTTGGAATAGTTCACTCAATGGCCCATAAGGTTGGAGCAGTATTCCACATTCCTCATGGTTGTGCTAATGCAATATTTTTACCATATGTAATAGATTACAATAGAACAGTCTGTGAAGATAGATATGGTGATATAGCAAGAAGTTTAGGTTTAGAAGGAAAGAATAATAAAGAGCTTACAGATAATTTAATAGAATTAATTAATGAGTTTAATAAGAAATTAAATATTCCAGTTTCAATGAAAGAATATGGGGTAACTGAGGAAGATTTTAAAGCTAATTTAAAATTTATAGCACATAATGCTGTTTTAGATGCATGTACAATTTCAAATCCAAGAACTATAAATGATGAAACAATGGAAAAATTATTTAAATGTACGTACTATGGAAATAAGGTTAATTTTTAATTATTTATATGAAAGAATTTAATAAGAATAAATAACTTTTAAATAACAGTTTTATACTTTAAGCCCAATATAAAAAATGTTGAGTTTAAAGTATAAAATATAAATTTAAAATTAATGGATATATGCTTAATTAGGTTGATAGTTTTATAATAATATATTAACCTAATAATAATTGATAAATATATTATAAATAACAATGAGAAAGGTGAGAGAATATGTTTAAAATAGTTAATAAAAGAGAGCTAACAAATAACATTTATTTAATGGATATAGAAGCTCCAAGAGTTGCAAAATCAGCAAAACCTGGTCAATTTATAATCATAAAAAATGATGAAAAAGGTGAAAGAATTCCTTTAACTATAGCTGATTATGATAGAGAAAAAAATACGGTAACTATAGTATTCCAAACAGTTGGAGCAGGAACAAAACAACTTGCAAATTTTGAAGTTGGAGATTACATACTAGACTTTGTTGGACCGTTAGGACAACCTAGTGAATTTATAGGTGAAAACATAGAAAAATTAAAAAATAAAAAATTTATATTTATAGCTGGTGGAGTTGGAGCAGCACCTGTTTATCCACAAGTTAAATGGTTC
>JANZXU010013688.1:0-14187 GCA_027576215.1 Amissidens hainesi | reverse complement strand
TCTTCTAAACTAATAACTTCTACTTTTTCTCTTAAATCCATATTTCTTTTAGTTAACATATCATCACCCATTTTTATCTTAACCAAAAAATAAAAGAGTGTCGACTTTGTCAACACTCTGAGCCTTGCATTTTTTGCAAGGCTTTAACTAAAGAAAATATTAATTAGAATAACCTCGTAGTATCAAATATTTAACTTTTACGTTTAAGACCTGTTGCTATTATGTCATAGCTATATGATCCTACAATTTCACTACTAGTATTTATATTAGCTACTATTACGACACCATTAAATCTACCTTTTAGATTTAAAATATCTCCTATGGCATAAGTTTGACCATCTACTTGTTGTTTAAAAGATGTTGCATCTTGTTGATCTAAAATTTCTGAAGTTAAGATAGTAGTACTATTTCTAGTTAATGTCATTTTAAAACGTGGATTTCCTGATTCTGGAGTAGCGGTAGATTTATTTCCTGTTGAAATAACTTTTAACTGGTTTTGAAATTTTGAAAAATAAATTTCAGCAATAACATTTGTAGTTTGACTTGAAGAATCAAAATAAGTTACTTTAACTTTATTTTCCAAAATATATGGAATTAATCCATTTAGTGTAAGGAGAAAGACTTCATTGATATCAAGTTTTGGGTTATATTTTTGACCGCTATTAGGATAATTAATTATTTCAACTTTATTAGGGTTACTGTTATAAACAATATTTATAACATCACCAACTTCAATAAGATTATTATTTAACTTTGCAACAAATTGAGTTGCATCAGCATTTGGCAATATTTCACCTGATAATGCTAAGTGTGTTCCATTCTTGTCATATACCTCAAGCTTAATACTTGTATCATCATTAGTATTGCCAAGAGATGTTACCTTTAAGATACGGGACTTGTTATCAAATTTAATATTTGCTAAACCTTCATTGTTACTATTTTTTAAAATAATCTCGTAAGAATAAGTAGGTGATGGTGGTGTCACAATTTTTTTAAGACCAATTGCTGTTATTTCGAACGTATTTGGACCTTGTAAAAATACTTGCTCTGTATCAGTATCAAATATACTTATTGTATTATAATATTGAGCTTCTAACTTTAAGATATCTCCTATAGTATAAGTTTGACTATCTACTCTTTGTTTAAATGAACTTGCATCTTGTTGATCTAAAATTTCAGCGGTTAATATATCTGAACCACTTCTAATTAATGTCATTTTAAAACGTTGCTTTCCTGGTTCTGGAGGATTAGAAGATTTATCTCCTGTTGAAATGACTTTAAATTCATTTTTAAATTTTGAAAGATAGATTTCAGCAATAACTCTATTAGTACCACCTGAATAATAAGTAACTTCTATTTTGTTTGGTATGATATATGAAGTTAACATAGTGGGTGTTATCAAAAAGACTTCATTATTATCAAATTTAGGACTGTACTTCTGACCATTTTTTGGAAAGTTAGTTATTTCAACTTTATTAGGTCTATTTTTATAAACAATATTTATAATATTATTATAATTAAAAGGTATGCTATTTAAATCTGCAATAAATTGAGTTGCATCAGTATTTGGTGATATTTCACCTGAGTTTTTTAGTGTTGTTCCATTACTTTCATATATTTCAACCTTAATATTTTCATCGTCATTAGTGCCACCAAGAGAGGATATTAATAAATTTAAATGAGTATCATCAAACTTAATATTTGCTAAACCTTCATTAGTATTATTTTTTAGAATAATTTCATTAGGATAAGTGGTTGGAGGAGGTATATTAGGGTCTTCAATACCAGTATTGGTTATATTAAAAGTTTCTGTATTTGAGTTAAGAGTACGATTGTTAGTTGAATCAGATAAATCAGTAATTGTAACTTTAGTAGATTCTTCACAGAATACTTTAATGGTATCTCCTGTATCATATATTTCACCATCCAAACTAGTTTTAAGAGAGGAACCATCTTGACCTTTTTGTATTGTTCCAACAAAACTTTGACTTCCAGATTTATTTAATGTGATTGTAAAATAATCATTTGCATTAATTGAACTTGGGGCCCTAACACCAGTAGAAACTATGCTTAACTTTTTACTAGTTTTTTCAAAAGTAATCTCAACTATAGGTTGATTGGTTGAAGAAGTTAATAATATGCTATTATTAAGTACAAAAGGTTCTAAACCATTTGATACAATCCTAAAACTTTCAGTATTTGTAAGTTTTGGAGTATAACTATCCCCAGAACGTGGATAATCTTGAATTTCTACTCTAGTTTTATGGTTTCCATAACTAATTTTTATAATATCGCCAATGGCAAAAGATTTTTTATTTAAATTAATAGCAAATATTTGAGCATTTCGACCTTCAAATATGCTTCCAACTTCTTTTAGACGTATTCCATCTGAACTATATAACGCAAATTGAAGTACATATGTTGAAGAACTTCCGGGTATAACTTTATCAGTGCTGATTGAAAATAGTTCCATTCTAGATAATTCAAATCTAACCTTTGCAAGCTGTTCACCAGTATCATTTTTAAAGATAATACTAGGGAAGATAGGTCTTCGACCTGCATCTACAATTCCAGATGAGGTTATTAGGTATCTTTGTAGATTATATACAGTATAGAAAGTATTGTTATTTACATCAATTATTATACATCTAACAATATACTCAGAAGACATTTGTATTGAAAAATCTAAAGTATCTTTAAAAGAATAAGATTGAGCATCCATTTGTTTTTTTAATTCGCTTCCATCTTTATTATTTTCAACTTTACCATATAAAGGAGTACTATTAATTCTATTTAATATCATTGAAAAGAATGATGTTCCAATAGGCAATTTATTTCCTGTTGAAATAACTTTTAACTCATTATTATTAAATTTCGAAAAGTAAACTTCAGCAACTATGTCTGTTTGAGATGTTAAAATGTTATAAAAACTTAGTTGAATTTTATCTTTTAAAATATATGGAGCTAATCCATTTTGTGTTATTATAAAAGCTTCATTAGTGTCAAACTTAGGATTGTAGTTTGTACTGCCACTACTAGGGTAGTTTGTTATCTCAACCTTAGTTGGCTTATTTTCATAAATAATATTTACAATATATCCATATTTAAAGTTTTTTCCTTCTAAGTTTGTAGTAAATTGATTTGCATTAGCATTTGCACTTATTTCACCTGAGACATTTAAGGTAGTGCCATCTAGTCCATATAATTCAAGCTTAAGTTTTGTATCATCATTAGTATTAGTAGTAGGTGTAACTTTTAAGGTGTTTGTAATAGTATCAAAAATAATTCTAGCCAATTCTTGAGAACTTTGATTTTTAAATATAATTTCATTAGTGTAGGTTGGTAGTATATCTATTTTTATAAGTCCTATGCTAGATGTAGCTATTCTAAATCTTTCAGTTTCAGAACTAGGATGATACTCTTGTACTCCATTATAATTAGTAATAGTTAATTGAGTAACTTCTTCAATAAAAATATCTATAACATCTCCAAAAGAAAAAAACTTGTCATTTAATGCAGTTACAATTGCACTACCATTAGAATCTCCTTGTATTACTCCTTCAACTTCAACTCTTGGGTTTACTGTGTATAATTTAAATTTAAAATAATCTCTTCCTGTAAATGTATCAGGTGTTTTGCTACCTGTAGATGTAACTTGTAGTTGACTTGTAGAAGTATTAAATATAATCTTTAATATTTCTTCATTAGCGGAAGTTTTTAAAATAATTTGATTAGGATAAAATTGAGGAGGCGGAGGAGGTGGTGGAGGAGGTGGTGGGGAAGTATTATTTATTTTATGAGCAAATAAAAATAATGTAATATTTTGATTTAATGTCGTTTCATTTACAGGTCGTATAGATGCATATTCTACACAAGGATAAATACAATATTTATCTTGGGATATATCTACAGTCTCATCAATAACTATATAAGTTGTAAATGGAGATTTTATTTTAAAAGAATTTATCATATCTGTTTTATTATTATTTGAAAGATAAAGCACTCTTTGAATAATTTCTCCTGCTACTAAGAGTAACTTTCCAGTTAAGGTTAATCCTTCTATGTTCATTGTTGTTGATTTTGGAGTATTCATTAATTTGGTATGGATTATCTTCACATCAACAAAAGTTTTTGTTATATTTTTTATACTTGGTTTATCCCCTGAAAGAGTTAAAGTATCTGAAATAGATACTTGAACCCAAGATTTATCTTGAAATTCGCTTATTTTTTGATTAAATTTTTGAATATCACAAAGTCCTATAATTTCACATTTATTATTTAGAGAACATCTGCATTTCATTATTTTTTCCTTTATATATTATTATCATTATATAATATGATTTTTATTATTAATGTTGTTAAGTATATATATATTCTAAAAAGAATTTATAGCTAACTTTTTAATAACTCTAATTAAAAAGTTTTATAAGAATTAATTTAAAAGTATAGATTTATTATTAGAATTTATATGTTAATTTAAATATAAAGAAAATTTAAAACAAGCACTTATTTGTATTTTAGAATTTTATTTTTAGGGTGTATAATTAAATGTAAAATAATTTGATTATAATTTTGAGGAGATTAAAATGAGTAGTTTAGTAGGAAGAATAGCCTTAGTTACAGGTGCATCTAAAGGAATTGGTTCTGGAATTGCTTTAAGATTAGCAAAAGAAGGAGCAACTGTTATTGTAAATTATAATAGTGATGAAGAGGGTGCAAATAAGGTTGTCAATGAAATAAAAGAAATGGGATCTTATGGAGTAGCTATTAAAGGGGATGTTTCTAGTTATAAGGAAGCAAATGATTTAATAAGTAAGGTTATTAATGATTTTTCTAAAATAGACATACTAGTTAATAATGCTGGTATATGTAATTTAGAATTGTTTATGGATTTGAGTATTGAAGAAATTCAAAGAATAGTTAATACAAATTTTATGGGAACAATGTATACTTGTCATAGTGTATTACCTTATATGACAAGTAGGAAAAGTGGAAGAATTATAAATGTATCATCTATATGGGGAAATGTTGGAGCTTCTTGTGAAGCTATTTATTCTGCCACAAAAGGTGGAATAAATTCTTTTACTAAAGCTTTAGGCAAGGAAATGGCAATGTCTAATATTACTGTAAATGCAGTAGCGCCAGGTGTTATAGATACGGCTATGAATAAATGGCTTTCAGAAGAGAATAAAAAAGCATTAGAAGAGGAAATTCCTATGGGAAGATTTGGAAAAGTAGAAGAGGTAGCTTCTTTAGTTGCTTATCTTTCTAAAGAAGAAGCTTCTTATATTACAGGACAGGTTATAACTGTTGATGGAGGATATATATAAAGAGGATTGTTTTTTCAATCCTCTTTTAAAATTATTCTGATTTTTCTAAATCAAAGTAAAATATAACTCCATCTTTAGAGTTTTTTACTCCAAAACTGCTATTATGAAGAGTTAAGATATTTTTCACTATAGACAAACCAAGACCACTACTTCCCATAGATCGGCTTCTAGATTTATCAAGTCTATAGAATTGATGCCAAATTTTTTCTAATGCATCATTCGGTATATGAATGCCTGTATTTTCAATTAAAAAGATTATTTTTGAATTTTTTCCTTTTAACATAATATTAATATTTTCATTAGTTGGAGTGTATTTTAAAGCATTGGTTATGAAATTAGTTATAACTTGTTCTATTTTAAATTCTTCACCTAAAACTAATGAATTATTTAAATTAAAAATTAAATTAACCTTAATATTTTCATTTCTAAAGTTATTTTTATACTTCTCAACAGTAGTTTCAACAAGTGTTTTAATATCGAAAGGCTTAATTTTTAAAGAAATATGACCAGACTCTAATTTAGAGAGCTCTAACATATCCATAACCATTTTATTCATTTTTTTAGATTCATCAATAATAACATCTAAATAAAATTCTCTAGCTTTCCCTTCTACAATGTTATCTTTTAATCCTTCTGCATACCCTTCGATTATTCCAATAGGAGTTTTTAATTCATGAGAAACACCTGCTATAAAATCTTTTCTTAGCTTTTCTAAAGCTCGTTCTTTTTCTATATCTTCTTTAAGTTTTTTATTCTTTAGCTTTAAATCTTTTAGAGCTGATGATAAATTTTGAGATAAAAAATTTAATGCTTTTCCAAGATTACCTATTTCATCATCACTTTTTATAGGACACTTTTCTGAAAAATTCATAGAACTCATTTTAACAGCTATAATGTTTAAATTTTTTAGAGGCTTTGATAGCATATTAGAATATATTAATGATAGTATAAATCCAAGTATTATTACACCAAATCCTACATAAATATATAGCTCTAAAATTGCAGAAGAGGCATCATTAATTTCTTGATAAGATGTTATTGCAATAATAATACTATCATTATTTTTACTTAAACTCATTGAAGCAAGGCATACAATATTTTTCAAATTTTTGTGAATATCTTCAAAGGTTGTAGTGTAAACACCGTTAGATTTTGCAAGAGCCATTGCATAATCATTATTATTTATTAAGGTTTTAAAAATATTATTTAAAAGCCTTGAAGATTCTAAATTAATATTATCTCTATCGGTTATATATTTAATGCGTCCATCAGTTGAATATATGGCTATTTTTGAATTGTTATTAATTTCAAAAGAACTTAAAGCTTTATAAAGCATATTAGGGTTATTAGTATCTTCAGAATAAAGAGCTCTAAATTTATTAACACTTTCAACTAAATTCTTAGTTTTTTTAGAAGCATAAAAATTATCAAAGAAAAAATATTGAATTATAAATGAAATACTAATTAATAAAATAATAAAAGAAAAAGTTATAAAAAATATTTTCTTAGAAACACTTTTCTTATTTAAGATTAGATTCTTTAAATTCAAATTTGTAGCCACTTCCTCTCACTGTAGTTATGTACTTAGCCTTTTCATTAAGTTTTTCACGAAGTCTTTTTATATTAGTATCAACAGTTCTACTATCTCCATAATAATCTATTCCCCAAACATTATCTAAAATTTTATCTCTAGATAATGCAATGCCATTATTATCTGTTAAGTAAGAGAGCAAATCAAATTCTTTTGGAGAAAGACAAATTTTTTCTTCATTTATTAAAATCTCTCGTGAAAGCTTATTTACAATAAGTCCATTGAAGTTTTTAATATTAGAATCTTTTTTAGAATCATATCTTTTTAATAAAGCCTTAACTTTTGCAACTAAAACCTTAGGACTAAAAGGTTTAGTTGCGTAATCATCGACGCCAAGATCATATCCTAAAAGTTTATCTTCTTCTTCACTTTTTGCAGTTAACATAATTATTGGAATACTAGAAGTTTCTCGTATTTTTTTGCAAACAGTAAAACCATCTAATTTAGGCATCATAACGTCTAATAAAACTATATCAATATTATTTTTAGAAAATATTTCTAAGGCTTCTTCTCCATTTTCAGCTTCTAATATTTTGAAACTTTCTTTTACAAAATAATCTTTTAATAAAAATCGAATCCTAATTTCATCCTCAACTATCAATATTGTATTAACCATAAAGGCACCCCATTTCTATTTAATTATAATATTATTGATTAAAATACTATTTATATTATACAATGAAGAATAAGGTTTGATAAATCTAGTTTTAATTTAAATAAAATAGGAGTGAATTAATGAATAAATTTAGTTTTGATACAAATAAAGCAATTTTAGATAATGGGTTAGAAGTGTTAACTATAAAAAAAGATACTCAATTAGCATCTGTAAACGTAGGAATAAAAATAGGTGCTTTATATGAAAATGACAAAGAAAGAGGAATATCTCATTTTATAGAGCACATGCTATTTAAGGGAACAAAAAATAGAAATAATGAAAAACTTAATAATATGTTAGAAAATTTAGGTGGAGAGTATAATGCATATACTGATTATACAGCTACAGTATATAGTATAACTTGTCTTGAAGAAGAAATGAAAAGTGGACTTGATATATTAAGTGATATGATTATAAATTCAAATTTTCCAAAAGATGAAATAGAAAAGGAAAGAGGGGTTATACTTTCTGAAATAAAAAGTAGTAAAGATGATGTAGAAGATTTAAGTTTTACGAGAATGCACGAGTTTGCCTTTGAAAAAAGTAATTTAAGATATGAAATAGGTGGAACAGAAAAAAGCGTATCATCATTTAAAAAAGAAGAGTTAATTAAATTTTATAATAAATTTTATAAGCCAGATAATGCTATTATAACTTTTGTAAGTTCTCTAGAACATGATAAAGCATTAGAGTTAATAAAAAATTATTTTGGAGGCTGGAGCGGACAGGCTAAGAAAAGAAGCAATTGTATATTAGAAAAGAATAAACCTAAAAAAGTAACAACATATAAAGGTCATATTGAACAAAGCACTATATTATATTTATATACATTTTATGAACTTCCAAAGGAAAAAGAATTAGCATTTAAAATATTAAATCATAAGTTTGGCGAGAGTTCTAATTCTATTTTATTTAGAGAACTTAGAGAAAATAGAGGTCTAGCCTATGATGTTTATACACATATGGATATGACGTCTAGTATAAAAACACTATATATATTTACATCTGTTTCAGAGGAAAATGTTAAAGAAGCTTTAGAGTGTATAGATGAATGTATAGAAAAAGTAAAAAGAGAAGAAATAATTTTTGATGAAGGTACTTTAAGTCTTATGAAGAAAGTGCATAAAACAGCTGTAGTATCAACTCTTGAAGATTCTAGTGAAATAGGTAATTATGTTTTAAATCAAAGGCTTGAAAATCAAGATATAAAAGAGTTTATAAAAGATATGAAAGATTTAGATAAAATAAGTAGCAAAGATATATACGAAGTTGGACGTGAAATATTAAATAACCCTACAATTCATATACTAAAACCTATTAAAGAGGATGAAGATGAGTAAGATTACAAAAATAGAATTTCAAAAGAGAAACAAGGATAGAGTTAATGTATTTATAGATGAAGAGTTTAGTTTTTCTTGTAATGGTGAACTTGTTTATAAATTTAACTTAAATAAATCGCAAGAGGTAGATATAGAAAAATTAAAAGAAATAATAAATGAAGATAATTTAAAAAAATGTAAAAGTACTGCTCTAAGGATAGTTGAAAGAAGTTATAAAACTGAAAAAGAAATAAAAGATAAATTGCTTATTAAGGGTTATGATAACAAAAGTATTGATAAGACAATTATCTTTTTAAAAGAATATAATTTCTTAAATGATGACAGCTACGTTGATATGTATGTTAAAGACAGAATAAAAAATCAAGGAAAAAATAAAATAAAATACAATCTTTTAAGAAAAGGTGTTTCAGAACAGATGATTGAGGATAAAATTAGTAATATAGATTCATCTTTAGAAAAAGATATAGCTTATAATATTTGTTTAAAAAAGTATAACCAGTTAATAAAGAGAGAAAATGATAATTATAAGTTATATCAAAAGCTTTATAGATTTCTTGTATCTAAAGGCTATGACTTTACATGTGTTGGTGAAACTGTAAAAAAGGTGATGAATATTAATGATTTTATGGAGTAGTGGTAATAAATGGACTTTAATCTTATCAATATTATTTTAATTATTGCATGTATAATTCCTATAATTTCAGGAACGCTAAATGGATTTGACCCAGATGATGTTCGAGATGAACTTTGGGATATAGAAAAAGATATAATGGTACTTTTAAGTATATTGTTAGGAGTTTCAATAGTTTCTAAAACTCAGTTAATATCAAAAATATTAGAAACTTTAAAAAATAATTTTGATTTATTTTCCACTTTAAATGGAATAACTAACAAAATAATTTATTTTCTATTATTTTTCTTGTTTATATATTTAATATTTAAGATATTAATGGTGATAACAAAATTAATTAATGATGTTACTATAAAACCATTAATTAATGCTATTGGAAGAATTACAAAAAAAAGTGGAAGATTTATTTTGGGCTTATTCGGAGGAATATTTTCTATTCCAACAGCTATTATAAATGTTATAATTTTATCTTTTATAATAAAAGGAATAAGTCTTGCACCTCTTCCGAAAACTATTCAAGATAATATAAATAATAGTTCTTATTATCAAAAGATAAATAAAAATTTAATAAATCCTGTAAGTAATAGTAATTTTGTTAGAGATTTACCTATAGTTTTAAGAGACTCTTTTCAAATAAAAGTTGTTCGTGTTCCAGAAGAACTTCCTAAAACTAAAGAGAGAGTAAGACCAAGGCAAAAAGAAATTGTATATTATAACGGAGTAACTTTAGATTACGGAATTAAGTCTTCTGAAGCTATAAATAGGAAAGCTAATATTATAACTAAAGGGAAAACTAGTAGTAAATCTAAGGCTCATGCAATATACTCATGGATAGGCAGAAATTTAACTTATGATGATAATAAGGCTAGAGATATTATGAGAGGAAACTATAAAAAAGATTCTGGTGCAAGGTCTGCTTTTAATACAAAAAAAGGAATATGTTTTGATTATTCTTGCCTTTATGTAGCAATGGCAAGAGATATAGGATTAAGAGTAAGGCTTATTACAGGAGAAGGTTTTAACGGTCGTGAGTGGGTACCACATGCCTGGAACCAAGTTTACATAGATGGAGAATGGATAAATGTAGATGCTACCTTTTATAATGCAGGTAATTATTTTGCTTCTAAAAACTTTAATAAAGAACATAAAAATGCTATTATAATAGGAGAATGGTAAGATATAACCCTATAAATTTTTTTATTTATAGGGTTATTAATATTTTTGGAAGCTTGTATAAACATTTTAAGATAATATTTAAATACTTACAATTAAGAGTTAGAATAAATTAAATATAAAAGTTATATAGATATAGAAAATAAATTTATTATTAGTAATAAGATTAATGTAGTTTTAGAAAAATTGAAAGTAGAAACTTATAAAGAAAAATAAATAAAACCATAATACATAGATAAAATAGTTAATTTAGACTATTTTATCTATGTATTATGTAAATAAATTATTAATATTATAGTTTTTATAATGACGAAATTATGTTTTATAGTTATAATTCATTAGAGTTAAATATTTTGATTATCAAAATAAAAATGATTTTACTAAGGAGGATAAATAATTTTGGATAAAACAAAAAAAATATTTAGATTAATCTCAGCAATTATAATTTTAATAGGTATATGTATGTCAATATATAATAATATTTTTGAAGGTCCATTTGAAAACGGATTTTTAAATATAGTTAAAAGTTTTACATATTTTACAATACTGAGCAATATATTAGTTATGAGTTGGCTCTTAGTTAATAGTGAAATTGGAATTAAGAATAAAATATTTAATAATGTTTCTAGTAAAGGTGCTATAATATTATATAGTTCAGTTGCAGGAGTAGTTTATTTTACAATACTAAATGAGACAAATACTCTAACATTCTATCCTTTAATAGCAACTTATATATTACATGCAATTTCACCAATATTATTTATATTAGATTGGATAGTGTTTGAAAAAAAGGGTGAATATAATTGGGAAGATATTAAAAAATGGGTAATGTTTCCAATAGGGTATTTGATTTATGTTATAATTATTTGTGGAATTTTAAAACAATATCCTTATGGATTTATGGACTTAACAAAATTAAGCATAAAATCATTTGCTATTAATATGATAGGATTAACTTTAGTATTTGTATTTTTATCAGCATTAATAATTTTAATTGATAAGATTGTCTATAAAATAGTGAATAGTATTTCAATAACTCAAAATATTTAAACATATCAAGATGACTTTTAGTTTAAAAAGAGTCATCTTTTTTAATGCTAAAATTTATAAACTAAATTTATAATTTTCATATAATAAATAATAAGAAATAATTATAAAGGTGAAAATATAAATGGCTTTTATAATGGAATTAGTTAAGAGCGTTAGTTATAGAGAAAATATAATTTTAATAGAATTTAATGAATATATGCACATAGAAAAAAATGAACATAGTTATTTAAATAAAGCAAATTATTTAGTACAAATAAAAGAAGTATGCTTTCCACTTCCAAGAAAAAGTAAAATAGAAATTGTTAAAAAAGGATTTATTATAAAAATAATATTTCCTAAAAAACCTTTAATTAAACTTTCTAATATAATAAATAAAATTTATTTAGGATATGTATATAAAAATAATTTTTTTTATATACAAAGTTTTAATGGCAATATTCAAAATATAAAAAAACCAATATTTTTAAAAGAAGAAATCAATATTTTAAACTTAGAAAGTGGTAATTGCAGTATTATAAATGATTGTACATTAACATTTTATTATAATGGAAAAAATGAATTTTATAGTATATATTTAAGTGATTTTTATTTAAATAAAAATAACAAAAAATATTATCCTAAATATTTTACAAAAAAACACAATGAAATAAATTTTATATTTGAAAGATATATATTTTATGAATTTAGTTATGAAATAACTTTTAATGTTGTTAAAAATCCTAAGAGTAAAGATGTATATGGGTTATATATTAAAGAAGAATCAAAAATAAAAGTTAAAGATTTAAGAAGTACATATGTTAAATCTCTAAACTTTTCAAACTATAAGAATAAAACTGCATATTTGAAAATTTATTTTTCAGCACCATTAAGTAATTTTTCAAGCGAAGATTTTTTAATAGAATATAATTCAAATTTGTATAAATGTTCTTATGAAAATATAAATAATGAAAAAAATACGATAGATATTAGTGTTTATAATGTAAAGGTAGAAAACTTTTTAAAAAACAAGTTTAAATTAATTTTATTAAAAAATAAAAATAATTCTATAAAAACTTTAGATTATAAAGAAAAAGAAATAACAATAAAAGAAGAAGTTTTTTCTAACCCATTTGTTAGCTATAATATAGAATGGGAAAAAACAAATTATGTTTTAAAAGGAAGTTTAATAAAAATTTATTTTCAAAGAAGTATAAATCCAAATTCTATAATAACTAATTCCTATTTTAATGAAGAAATAAATCCTTTGAATGAGTATAGTATAAAAATTCCATCACAAGCTTTGATAATGGAAAAAAAAGATAATTTAACACGAATAACTCTTAAAAATAATCAAAATTTTGGTGAAATTTTAATAAATAGCAAAGAAAATATAAATGCAATAAATAAAACAATATACAATAAAAAACCTTGTTTGTTATATTTAAATTGCGATAAGTTATTTATAAAGTTTGATAATAACGAAGAAAGCAAAATTGATTTTTTAAGTTTTGAAAATATTATATATAATCCAGGAAAAAACATTAGAGATTTAAATGATAATTTTATCTTTTTTGGTTTTTCTCCAATAAAATATGAAATATTAAATAACATAAAATATATTGAACCTTTAAAAGAAGAAAAAGATAATCCTTTTACGGGTGGAATAGAAACAAATAATTTTGTTTTAAAGGTTGATGATTATTCTAACTTTAGGACTTATGGGAATCAAAATATAGTTACAACTATAAATGGATTTATAAGGCTAACTGGACAATTAAACCCTAATAAGTCAATTACATTTATAAACTTAAAATTATTAGGAACTATTTTTTTGGATATTGGAGGATCTAATATAATTTTTAAAAATATAGAATGTGATAATTTGATATATGAAAAAAAATAAAGTTTATCACCAATTAATTTAAACATATAATATATAGTTAATATTAAAAATGAAGGGTGATAAAATGGAAAAGAATAAAATAAATTTACTTAGAAAAATAAGTTATAGAAGAAACATTATTTTGATTGAATTTAATAAAAACATGAATATAAATATTAATGAAGTTGATGAAGAGCATAGTTATCTAAATTTTAGAAATTATGCTATTGAAGATGAATTTAAATTAATTCCTTTTCCTAAAGGAACAAAATCAAAAGAAATTGAATTTGCTTTTAGTGTAAGGTTTATTCTTCCTAATCATTTCTCTCAATATATATATGAAAATAAAATTTTACATTTGGGATATATTGAGAAAAAAAAGGTTTTTTATATAGAAAGTGCAGAGGGAGATATTCCAGATGTATGTAATGTATTTGTTTTAAAAAAAGAAGTTGAAGAATTAAATTTAAGAAATGGAATTTTAGAAATTATAAATAATAAGACATTAAAATATTCTTATAATGGAGAAAATAGTTTTGAAGATGTTTCAATTAGA
>JANZXU010013438.1:0-14221 GCA_027576215.1 Amissidens hainesi | reverse complement strand
TCTGTAGATTTATTATCTACTATAATAATTTCATAACTCGGATAATCAATATTATATAAACTTTCTACACATTCAATAGTATCTTTAGGATTATTATAATTTAATAGTATTATACAAACTTTTTTATCCACACTAACACCTTTTTATTTTCCTTATTAAAAACTTAAAAACACCTTTTTTTCTTAAAACTTCAATAAATAAAACTATAAGAATATTTAAAACTAATACAGGTATTTTTAAAGAGTTTTCAAACACACTCCACATAAGTATACTAAAAGCATTTGAATAAACAATTATTACACATATTTTAGAAAACTTATTTCTATTTCTTATTAACCATATTGTGAAATAAGCTAAAAGTACATATAAAGCTACATAAATCAGTACTCCTATATACCCCATATCCTGCATAGCTTGAGGTATAAAAGATGATACTGTAAGTCCCGCTCTAAATCTCAAATGTGCCACATAAGGAGTTCTACTAAGTAGCCAATCTTTATAAATATTACCTTGTCCAATTATATTGGCAAAAAACTTTATAAAAGGATAAAATAAATTATTAAAATATGTATAGTCTATATTTTGGAACATTAAAGCATTTGCTGCATTCTCTAGTGGACTTGTTAAATATATATATGGCCATAAAAGAACTGTCGGAAAATATCTACTAACACCATAAAACTCAGTTAGAGTTTGATTAAAATGAGTTTTTAAGGCATAGTTCATTCTTAAATTTCCTATATATGAAAAGAAAAATAAAAATGAAATTCCTCCTAAAAACAAAATTCCATAAGTTGCATAAACACTTCTTTTAGACATATATCTTTTATTTTTAGATAAATTAAATAATTCATATATAGCAATAGTTACAAGAATAAAAGCTATTGGTCCTCTATTTAAAGTTAATATTAAAGTTCCAACACTTATTATAACTATGATTAAATCTAAAATTTTTCTCTTTTCTCTAAAAAGAACATATTTAACTTGTGCACATAAAACTAATAGATATACTATATATTTGCTCCAATGGAACATCTCTTGTTTATCAACTATTTTAGTTTTATCTGTATTAAATATAACTAATCCAAAATGATAGACGTTTATCATAAAAGTAATTACTGAAATTATACAAACTATATTAAATATTAATGAATATAATTTGTAGGTTTCTTCACTATCATTATTAATCATAAAATCTCTTATCATTTCATCATTTATATAAACTTTTTTACATGCAATATAAAATATTATGCAAAGAGATAAAACAATAAAATTTATTTCAAGAGTTGGTTTATATAGATTGCTAAATTGTAGGTTATAACCAGCTATGCTTAAAAACCAAAGCATAAGCATAAATTTTATATTATCTATAAGCATTATTATTCCAAACTTCTTTAAAGAAATTGTCACGAAAAGTATAAATAATATAATTTGTATTATACCTATTATTTGAAACATAAACTTCTCTGATTTTAAAATTATATTTTAAAACCTTCTCCTTTCTTAATTTTAATATAGAGTTATATTTAAAAATGAAATTACAATTTTTAATCAAAACCCATAGTAATTTTAATGCTCTATGAATATGTTTTTAAAACTCATACATTAATTAAATTTATTTTTATTAAACAAATAAATCATAAATGCTTTTAGCTGTTTTCTTCCAAGAAAATCTTTTTATATTTTCTTTTGATTTTTCTTTTAATTCTTCTCTTAATTCAAAATCATTTACCATTATTTCAATCTTTTCTTTTATATCAGAAACACTTTTTGCATCAAATGTTAATGTTGCATTATTTGAAACCTCTGGAAGAGATGAATTATCAGAACAAATAACAGTAGTTCCACAAGCCATAGCCTCTATTATAGGAAGCCCGAATCCTTCATATAATGTTGGATATAGAAAGCTTGTTGAAAATCCATATAAATCTTTTAAATCCTTATCTGATACATATCCTACGAAATTAACTTTATGCTCTATGTTAAGTTCCTTGCATAGAGATTTTAATCTTTTTATATAATCAGAATCTTTACCAACTACGACAAGCTTACAATCCTCTATATCCTTAAAAGCCTTTATCACTATATCTAAGTTTTTATGTGGGTAGGATGCTCCTACCATTAACATATATTTATAATTTATATTATATTTTTTAAGAACTTCTTTATTTAACTTCTCTTTATTAAATAAGCTTTCATCATATCCATTATATATAACTTCTATTTTTTCTTCTGGTATGTTATAAAATTTAAGTAAATCCTTTTTAGTATTTTGAGAGATACAAACTATTTTATATGCTTTCTTTATTAAAAAAGGCATTAAATATTTATAATACCTGTATTGATGCTTTGCAACCTCTGGATAATACATAGGTATAAAATCGTGAACAGTCATAACTTGTTTTGCTCTTGAAAATAAGCAAATATATTGAAAAGGATGATACAGTATATCATCTTTTGAAACTTTAAAAGGTAGTACAAACTGAGTCCATAAAAGCCTCATTACTCCACCTATTTTCTTATAACTAGGTTTAACAAGGTTAGTTATTTTTTTAGTTTTTACTCCTTCTATTTCAACTGGAGAAAATGTAATTATGCTTTTGTCTAACTTTATCATTTCTTTTATTACATTTTTAGCATATATACCAAGCCCTGTTGGTCTTTCATGTAATATACTAGCATTAATCACAATCCTCTTATTTTTCATGTTTTCTTAACTCCTTTATTTGCTCTTCACAATCTTTATTAACTATAACTATTTCATTATCTGTTTCTATAACTATAAGATTGTTTACTCCAACTAGATGTATTTTTTTCTTAGTGTTTACTATGTTACTTTTACTATTAACAGTATTTACTTTACCTATTATAAAATTTTCATTTTTATCTTTATTTTCACATCTTTTAAGACTTGCCCAAGTTCCTAAATCATCCCATCCAAAATCAGAAGGTATTACATATATGTATTTTGCTTTTTCCATTATTCCATAATCAACTGATATAGGTTCTACAGTTTTATATTTTTCTTTTACCTCATCATATTCAGTATTATATGTTACCGCTATTTCTTTAACAACATCATAAGTTTTAGGTAAAAACTCTTTTGTAAGATTACATATTTCAGATAGTTTCCAAATAAATATTCCAGAATTCCATAAATATTTTCCGTCTTTTATATAAGCTTTTGCTTTTTCTAAAGAAGGTTTTTCCGTAAAATTTTCAACCTTTTTTATATCATAAGAGTTCATCTTTTCAGCAATTTCGTTAAATTTAATATATCCATATCCTGTATCTGGCCTGCATGGTTTTATACCTATTGTAACAATAGCCTCTTCATGTTTATCTATAAACTCACTTGCAGTATTAACAGTTTTTCTAAATTTCTCTTCATCTATAACTAAATGATCAGATGGTAGAACAGCTAAAGTTACATCTCCATAGTATTGTCTTATTATAAACGCTGATAAAGCTATACACGGAGCTGTATTTCTTCCTTCAGGCTCTAATATAATATTTCTATCTGGCAAATCTGGTATATTTTCTTTAACTAATTCTTTATATTTTTCATTTGTTATTATGAATATTCTCTCTACAGGAATAAGTTTTTTCATCCTATCAACAGTCAACTGAATCATCGTTTTTTCACCTAGCAAGTTTAAAAACTGCTTAGGTTTGTCTTCTGTTGATAATGGCCAAAATCTTTCTCCCTTACCCCCAGCCATAATCAAAGCACATAACATATAATTAACACCTTCTTTTATAATTAACTAAATTTAAAAGCTTTTTAATATCATCTCTAAAAAACAATATTAAGATTGAAAAGAAAACTACGAAATAAATTAACATACCAATGTACCAGTTAAAAGTTTTAGTAACTAATAAAAAAATTAAAATAACTATAAATTCTAATATATGAATTGATACTAAATTTATTTTAAATTTTTTCATAAAATAAAAATCCGAATATAATCCCCATAAATAAAATGATATTAAAGATGAGTAAGCCACTGCTATTACTGTTTTAAAACTCGTTATTGCTATTATTATGGTTATTATAGATATAACTCCTGCTAAAATGTTATTTATTGTATAGTCTTTTTGCAATTTTAAGGTTTTATAAAAATTTGCTGACACTACGTTTATTTGTGCATTTATTAATATTGTTGGAAATATTATTTCAGTTATTCTTAATGCATTTGTATATTTTGGTATAAATCTTATAACTATAATTTTAAATATAAAATATGCTATTAAAGAAAATCCAACTATCATAAAAATAAATCTTTTTAACTTAACATAGTTATTTCTTATATCATCATTAGATGCTCTACTTAAATAAGGATATATAAACATTGTTATTGCATTTATTATTAAATAAAACATAGCTAATAATGATGCTGCAAATGAATACATTGCAAAATCATCTATAGTAAAAAACCTATCTACACAAAATCTATCTACACCAATTATAAATATCCCCATGAAATTTCCTACCATAACTAAAAAACCTATGAAGAAATTTTCTTTTATATCACTTTTTACATTTTTAAAGCTTTCTTTTTCTCCAATTATTAGATCCTTATTTTGTCTAATATATATGAAAAAAATAATAAAATTTACTAATGTTTGAAGTGAAATAAAAAATAAGGCATTATCTTTATTTATAAAAAAGTATGAAACGATTCCTAACATGTATATAGTTTTAGCGATTATCAAATTAAAAGAATAATTTTTAAATCTTTTTGTTATTTGACTAATATAATCAAAATAATATATTAGGTTTTGTATTATTAAATTTATAGCTAAGAATATAAATATTATCTTTCTTTCAAAGTTATTAGTTGCATTTACTAATATCAAGGATAATATTAAAGCTACTAATATTTCTAATATTAATAAGAACCTAAAATAAGTTCTAAATTTCTTTTTAGGTAAGTCTTCATAATCATAATTTCCGTACTTTATGTATATACCATCACAAAATCCAAAATGAAATACACCTATATATCCTAAATAAAAAGTAAATAATTTAAAATAAGCATAGCTTTCAATAGATAGTATCTTTGGAATAAAAAATGTTGCTAAAACTCCAGCAAGTAAACTAATTATATTTGCACTTAACGTATAGAATAAATTCTTAACCTTAGATGATTCATGATTTTTAATCATAATCTCTCCTTACGAATTTTTTAATATTCTAATAAAGAGAGTAAGCATACAAATTGATGACATTACTCTCTTTCATAATTTTATTTACTAACAAGTAGTATGTCTCTTTGAGCAAAATAATCCCATAATAATTAATACTATAAAATAAAACCATATGGTTGGGTTGAAATGCCACGGCATAAAGAAACAGAATATTAAACAATATGTCAGTATATAATCCATTAAACTATTTAATGTTATCTTAGCTTTTGTAACAGCTATATAGAAAAGTGAATATATCATTCCTAATATAAAAGGAATTACTAACACTCCAAAATAACCAAAATCAAAGTAAACATCAGATAAATATGTTGATGTCGTAAAATTTTCATTAGTTATATAATCACTTTTATAACTATAATCTACATATTTCTTTGTGTTAGTAAAAGCCAATATAGGAAAGGCCATGTTCCTACCACATTGAAAATCATCAAAATTTTCTACTATGTTTCTTAAATTTTCAAAATTCATAGCAAAGTATAAATAAGGTTGAATTAACAAACTATTAGATGTACTCTCTATTCTTGCTGCATGTTTTATGTAATCAACATTTTGATTTCTAAGCTTTCCTGATGCTGAAAAAACAAGCATACCTACAATTGAAAAAGATATTATGAATTTCATTTTTATCTTTTTATATAAGTAATGATAAGCTATTATACACACAACAACTTCAAATATAGTAAGTTGTCTTGAAACAATTAGAACTGGCACAATAAAACTTATTATATTAAATGCTATTATATGTTTTTTCCCTCCTAATTTTCTATATATCATAGTTAAAGGAGGTATTAAACTTATTGATACAACTAAATAATGTATTCCACTTATATGAAAGTTTTTATATGCTCTCATATCCTTACTTAATAAAGGTAAATATCCTAATACTAAAACTTCAAATATTAATGCTAATATAGAAAGCACTAACAAAGTAACTATTGCAATATATAATTTATTTACATCAATAGTTCTATTGCTTGAAGATTTTAGTCCTCTTTTTTTTATAATTAAATATCCTATTACAAATGTAATATATGCCGTTAGTACAACTAACCACATATACCAACTCCAACTATATTGGTCTTTACTCATTCTAAAACAGGATAATCCTGCTGAGCCAAGCCAAAAAACTGTATATATAGCTAATGGATTAAATGTATCTTTTGAACCAAATATAAAAAATCCTATTATAGAACCACCTATTAATAATGAGCCTCCAACTTGATCTACACCATAATTAAAAAAGCATAGTACTGAAGCCATTATTGTTAATATAGCTAATACTGATAAAAAGATTGTTTTATATATGTAGCTCTTTTTTGATTTATACATCAAAAATTCCTCCATTACTTTATTAAGAAGTTAATATCGGTTATTTTTCCATTTAGTCTTTCTTCTAAAACCTTTTTCTTATCTAACATTTTTTGCTTTAAATTCTTAGCTTGCTTATAATATTTAAGATTAAATCTTTCAAATAGTAGACTATATCCTACAAATGCTATTCTTCTTTTCAAAATGCTAAACCTATTTTTAGAAATAAATCCATTAATATCATTTTTATATATCATAAGCAAATGATTTCTAAATGATATTCCTCTTAAAAATTCTGATTGAGTTTTTCTATGTTTTATAAAAGAAAATACTCCACCTTTAGTACTGCCAAGCCCTCTTCCGTGATAAGCTATAGCTTTTGGATAATACATATTTTTAAATCCTGCTAAATTCAGTCTCCAAGATAAATCTATATCTTCTTTATAAGCAAAAAAGTCTTCATCAAAATATTCGCCATTAACTTCAACTACATCCAATGCACTTTTTCTATATAATGGAGCTGCTCCGCACACACCAAAAATTTGTTCAGTTTGATCGTATTGACCATTGTCATTTTCATTTTGACCTCTATCAATACATCTAGTGCTTTTATACATAACAATTCCAGAACTATCTATTATTTTTAATTTTTCATCTGTTTTAAAGTCATACTTTAATAATTTTCCAGATAGTGCAGCTATTTTTTCATCTGCACTTATGAAATTATACATTTTTTCAATAAAATCTTTCTCCATTATAATATCTGGATTTAATATCATAACATACTTTCCATGAGATAGTTTTATTCCTTGATTCGCAGCACCTGCATAACCATTATTAACTGCATTTTTTATTATAGTAAAATTTTCATTTTTAAATTCTTTACAAAAATACTCATATGAACCATCTTTTGATTCATTGTCTATAAATATAACTTCAAAATTTTTATATGACTGCTCTAAAATAGAATTTACGCATCTTTTTAAGTAAGATTTATTATTGTAATTTATTATTACTAAACTTATTAAATCGCTCAATTACAGCCACCCTTTACTTTGAACCATACATCTTGTCATAATATTTTTGATATTCACCTGAAGTTACATGTTTCATCCATTCTTTATTATCTAAGTACCATTTTATTGTTTTCTTTATTCCAACTTCAAAAGTTGTTTCTGGATACCAACCTAATGCTTCTTTAATTTTTGTTGGGTCTATACCGTATCTTCTATCATGACCTTTTCTATCTTCAACAAATTTTATTAAATCTTCTGTGATTTCTTTATCTACATTTTCATTTAAGTAGTTTATAACTGTTTTAACTAGCTCTATATTAGTTCTTTCATTATGTCCACCAACATTATAAACTTCACCTAAAACTCCATTTCTAACTACCATATCAATTGCTTTACAATGGTCTTCAACATATAACCAGTCTCTTACGTTTAATCCGTCACCATATACAGGTAAGTCTTTATGTTGTAGACAATTGTTTATTATAAGTGGTATTAATTTTTCTGGGAAATGATATGGGCCATAGTTATTTGAGCATCTTGTTATATTTATTGGCATTTTGTATGTATCTCCATATGCCTTAACCATTAAATCTGCTCCAGCTTTACTTGATGAATATGGACTATGTGGGTCAAGAGGTGTAGTTTCCATAAAGTATCCTGTATCTCCTAATGAACCATAAACTTCATCTGTTGAAACTTGATGATACTTAACTCCTTCTTTCCATGAACCATTAACAAACCATGCATTTTTAGCACAATTTAATAAATTAACCGTTCCTAAAATATTTGTATTAGCAAATAATTCTGGCTCTTTTATACTTCTATCAACATGTGATTCTGCTGCAAAGTTTACTACATAATCTATATCATATTTTTCAAATAATCCTTCAACTAACTCCTTGTCACAAATATCTCCTTGAACAAATGTATAGTTTTGATTATCTTTAATTTCTTTTAAATTTTCTAAATTTCCCGCATATGTTAATTTATCTAAATTTATTATTTTAACATCTTCATATTTATTAAGCATGTATAATACAAAATTTGAACCTATAAATCCTGCTCCACCTGTAACTAGATAAGTTTTCATTATATTCTCTCCTTTATTTCACCTTATACTCAAAAGGTACATCTAGTTCTTTTAATTTCTTTTGAACTTTGTCCTTTTCTGATAATAATATTTCTTCTATTCCATCTAATGGCCATTCTATTCCTATTTCTGGGTCGTTCCATAGAACTCCACCATCATATTCTGGTGCATAAAAATCTGTACATTTATAGTTAAATACTGCTGTATCTGATAAAACTAAAAATCCATGTGCAAAACCTTCTGGAACATAGAATTGTTTTTTATTTTCATCTGATAAAAGCACACCTTCCCATTTTCCAAAAGTAGGTGATCCTTTTCTTAAATCTACTGCAACATCAAAAACTTTTCCTTGTGTTACTCTAACAAGTTTGCCTTGAGTATGTTTAGTTTGAAAATGAAGTCCTCTTAAAACTCCTTTTTTTGATTTTGACTCATTGTCTTGAACAAAATCCATAGTTAGTCCAGCTTCAAAAAAGTCTTTTTTACTATAAGTCTCCATAAAGTATCCTCTATTATCCCCAAATACTTTAGGCTCTATTATATATAAATCTTTTATGCTTGTCTCTTTAAAAGTAAAGTTACCCATTTTCTTCATCACCTTTTTTTATTTTGTAGCAGCTACTTCATTTATAGCTTTTTTAGATTCTAATTCTTCTACTACATCAACTAAATATTGTCCGTATCCTGTTTTCATTAATGGTTTAGCTAATTCCATAACCTTTTCAGCTGTTATCCAACCTTTTCTATATGCAATTTCTTCTAAACACGCTATATATGTACCTTGTGTATTTTGTACAGCTTCAACAAAGTTTGACGCTTGAAGCATAGATGCATGTGTTCCTGTATCAAGCCATGCCATACCTCTACCTAAAAGATTAACTTTTAAAGTTCCTTCTTCCATATATAATCTATTTAAATCTGTTATCTCAAGTTCTCCTCTATCTGAAGGTTTTAGCCCCTTAGCTTTTGCTATAACTGAATTATCGTAGAAATATAATCCTGGAACTGCATATTTTGATTTTGGTTTTTCTGGCTTTTCTTCTAATGAAATTACCTTACCATCTTTATCAAATTCAACAACACCAAATGCCTTTGGATTTTGAACGTAATATCCGAATACATATGCTCCTTTTTCTAATTCAGCTGCTCTTTTTAAGTGGTCACTGAAGCTTTGTCCATAGAAAATATTATCTCCAAGTATCATAGCTACATTATCATCACCTATGAACTCTTCCCCTATTATAAATGCTTCTGCAAGTCCATTTGGCTGTTCTTGAATAGCATATTCTATGTTTAATCCAAGGTCTGATCCATCCTTAAATAATTCTTTAAAATTAACTATATCTCTTGGTGTTGATATTATTAAAATATCTTTTATTCCTGCTAACATAAGTACTGACATAGGATAATATATCATTGGTTTATCATATATTGGTACCATCTGCTTTGACATTGCTTTTGTAACTGGATATAATCTCGTTCCTGATCCACCTGCTAAAATAATTCCCTTCATAATTGAATTACCCTCCTAATTATTCTTTCACCCAATATTTTTTATTTAATGATGATTTTATAGTAAATTTTTCAGATAGTTTTTCATGTTTCTTACCTAAAAAACTACCTATAAATCTAGCACCAAAGTTTGGTAAGATATTAAATGTTACTTTAAAGTTCTTTTCTTCTATAGAACGTTTAAGTACATACTTTGCCAATTCTTTACCACTTTTATTTCCTTTATAATTTAAAAATTGAGGATTTTCTTTAAAAAATACCCCAGTGTCAAAATATCTATTATAAAGTTGTTCTAATGTAAAGATATGAGAGTGGTAAATTTCTGAATTTGAACAATATTTTATTCTATATCCAGCGTCTATTATTTTGTGTGCTATATACATATCTTCATTTATTATAAGATTTTTATTATCATATCCTTTTAACTCTTTATAAACAGATGCCTTTATTGCTGAAGATGCATCTGAATAAAAAAATGTCATTAAGCCGTATTTTTCTATATCTTTTTTTGATACGGTTCTTGATATTTTAGGATAATTTTTTTCTCTTATATATTTCTCTATTGTATTATTAGTGCAAAGCTGTCTACTAAAACTAGCTTCACATTCATTTTCAATTATTGGTCTTATTAAATTCTTTAACCATTGATTATTTTTCATAATTACATCTTGAGAAATAAAAACAATAATATCTCCATCTGATTTATATGCCATCATTTCTCTTGTTTTGCTATGTGAAAATTCTGTCGGTTCTATAATAATATAATTTGCACTTAACTCTTTTAAAAATTCTTCTGTTTTATCAGTAGATTTCGTTAATACATAACGAATTTCAATGTCTTCATCTGAATACTTTTCTTGCTTCAATAAGTTATCATTTAATTCCTTTATATAGTTTTCACCGTTATATAAAGGACATATTATAGATACCTTCATCTACATTGCTCCTTCTTTTTTTATAACTGATAAGAAAGTCTTAATAATTATTTTAAAATCAAGTAGTGTTGACCTATTATCTATATAGTACATGTCCATTTGAACTCTTTCATCATATGTAGTGTCACTTCTACCGTGAGCTTGCCAGTATCCTGTTAATCCTGGTTTAACACTAACTAATTTATCCATATATCTACCATATTTAACTTTTTCTTTTTCTACTATAGGTCTTGGTCCTACTATACTCATATTTCCTATTATTATATTTAATAATTGTGGCAATTCATCTAAGCTAGTTTTTCTTAAAAAATCTCCAACTTTTGTTATCCTTGGATCATTCTCTAGCTTAAAATTCTTTTCAAATTCAGCTTTTTGCTCTGGTGTAAATTTATTAAACACCTCTGCCGCATTTATTACCATAGACCTAAACTTATAAACTTTTATTATCTTACCATCTTGTCCAATTCTTTTATGTCCAAAAAAAACTGGTCCTTTTGAATCTACTTTTATAGCTATAGCTATTATAAGAAAAACTGGTAAAAATAAAACTAAAGCTAAACAAGAACAAATTAAATCTATAGTTCTTTTTAAAGTATTATAAAACATTTTATCACTATGATTATCATGTTCATGATTGTAATCTAAAGAATTATTTTTCACACTCTCTAATTTTGCCATCTTAATTTTCCTTTCAATTTTTATACTATAAAAAAGCACACAAATTACATTCATAATAGCAAATTTTAATTGTAATAACAAATATTATTATAATTATTAATGCATATTTTGTAAACTAATATACATTTTTCTTTTATTAAATGGAAAATGCTTTACATATTTGTTATTCAAATTACATAAATACGCAAAACTTTTATATCTTTATTAATTTTTTAAGTAAATAAAATCATGTAATTTTTTTATGTTCTTTTCAACATTTGTAGTTTATAAAGGAAAAGTTATCATGCAAAATCATGATAACTTTTTTTATATATTCAATTAAATATACTTACTTATTTAAAACAAATTTGTTTATAGCGTATGCAACGCCATCCTCTTCATTTGTTTTTGTTATGTAATTTGCTATTTCTTTTAACTCTGGGAAAGCATTCCCCATAGCAATACCCATTCCTGCAAACTCTACCATATGTGCATCATTACCTGCATCACCCATAGTTATAACTTCTTTAGGGTCTATATCTAAGTGATGACATAGCATTTCAACACCAACACCTTTATTTACTTCTGGATTTAAAAACTCACAGAAGAATGGTGCACTTTTTACTATTGTATATTTTTTTCTTATATCTTCTGGTATTTTCATCATTGTTGCATCTATAGTTTCTGGGTCATCTACTATCATTACTTTTATAATATCTTCTTCATCATCAAAAGTATTGAAGTCACATACAGTAACTGGAATTCCATTTATTTTTCCTTCTAATTCTGTATACTTTGTTATTACTGGAGTTATACATCCATCTTTTGAGAAAGCATGAATGTTAATTCCTAAATCCTTACTTAGTTGATATATTTCTTTAAGATTACTTCCTTTTAAGCATTTCTTTGATATAATTTCTTTGCTCTTTGTCTTTTGAACTTGAGCACCGTTAAAACATATAACAAAATCATCTTCACCATACATATCCAATTCTTTTAAATATGATTTTAAACCGTCTAAAGGTCTTCCAGAAGCTAGTACAACTTTTACACCTTTTGCTCTAGCTTCAGCTATAGCTTTTTTTGTTGCTTCTGATATTGTTTTATCTTCTCTTAAAAGAGTTCCATCCATATCTAATGCTATTAATTTATACATAAAATCTTTTCTCCCTGAATTTAATATTTAACATAAACTATTTTACTTTTTAAAATTAAAATAATCAATTGTTTAAATTTACACTTTGATTTATAGCTTTTATAAATGTAGCTTTATTTTTAGAATTATAATTTTAAATTTTCTACTTTTAATCATAAAATATAAATAATTATTTTATATAATCTATAGAAGTAATTTTTAAATGTATATAAAAGTTCTAATAATAAATTTACATTTTTTTAATTGTATGCTCTTATAATTTATAAATTAGAGTTAACGCAATCTTATATGTAAAATATTCTTTAGAATATATATATATCAATGGCCTTAATTTTATCATTTAAAATTAAGGCCATTGTTTATTATTTTTTACTTCTATTTATATTTCTGAAGGCAGTGTAAAAAATTTAAATTTAGCCGTTCTTTTAAATTCTTCACCTGCTTTTAATAATGATATTTCTTTAAAAGCTTCATTTACCCCAATGGTTGGATTTTGTGTTTCAAAAGAAATACCTCTTCTTTTTTCATTTGATGTTCCATCTTCAAACTCTTCAACTTCCCCATAATTTTGTGTATATATTACTATTACTGGAGAATCTGTTGAAACATCTATAACTCTACCTGATTTTTCATCACATAATGTAGCATTAATTCCTCTATTATCTACTTCATTAAGTTCCCAAGGATGATCATAACCTTTAGCTATATTTAATTGAGAATCTTCTTTATTTATATCTTTTCCTATTTTTTTTAAGCTTCTAAAATCAAAAGGGCTTCCTTCTACATTAGAAATATCTCCACTTAATGCCATATTTTCTGATAACTTATAATATCTATTAGCATTAACTTGTAAATATTGATTTTCTATGCTTTCTTTATTATTTCCACTTAAATTAAAATAAGCATGATTAGTTAGATTTACTAATGTGTCTTTATCTGATTTTGCATAATATTCAATTGTAAGTGTATTATCATTTTCTAATATATATCTTACCTCTATATCTACATTTCCAGGAAGCCCTTCTTCCATATCTTTAGAATGTAACTTCATTTTTAGTATTATTTTACTCTCTGATTCTTCAATACAACAATCCCAAAATCTTCTTGAGAAATTTTCTATTCCACCATGAATATTATTTTCTCCGTTATTTATAGGAAGAGAATATTCAGTTCCATCTATAGTAACTCTTCCTTTATATATTCTCCCTGCAGTTCTTCCAAGTATAGCACCTAAGTAACTATTACAACTTTCATAGCTTTTTATATTTTTAAAACTTAAAATTACATTTTCAAAATTACCTTTCCTATCTGGAACTAAAATTTCTTTTATAATTCC